>OX352747.1:17785302-18023106 GCA_947095525.1 Trisateles emortualis
TACTCTCTTAGAATACATACACTATGCATGTAAATATATGCACCGTAAGAATTACCAGCCAATAAACGTACATCGATAATGAATGTTGTACAAAAAATATATTTATTTAGAATACTCTATGTATTTCGTATAGTTTTTTTTATACGACTTGGGTGGCAAACAAGCATATGGCCCACCTTATGTTAAGCAGTTACCGTAGCCTATGGACGCTTGCAATTCCAAAGGTATCACTTGCGTGTTGCCAACCTATTTTTTTACACCAAAGCTTAAAATGGGAGTATCCCCGAGATAGGAATACGTTTTATTTCAAAACGCTTCCCTAAATGAGCGCTGGAGACCTGTACTCACACACAGGAACACAACTACATCACTGTGTGTAGTTATTTGGCTGTGGTCTTCTGTAGAGGTCCTTCCCCAGTCGGGCTTGCTTGCTAGTATGGTGCCCTGCCTCTTTAATAGTGTCACGCATTTATTTTCCAATAATAATATTTCGTAAAGCTTTGTATAAACAAAGCTTTACGAAATGTTAGTGTTTACAAGTTGCTGTTAGCTTGCATTAGACAATAGTTCACTCGGCGCAACAGAGTCGTACAACGTGAATACATTGTTTAGTTGTGAAGTTTCTCTTGATAAGTATTAAAATCTTGATTGATTCACTTGATTGCTAAAGCAGTATATATACTATACTGCCGCTCGCACTTGCCACTTGGCAGCTTGGTGTCGTGAGCGAGCGTGTGGCCTCATCACAAGCGAGCGTACCGCGTAATAAAATACGTTTGCATTATTTTTGACTGCTTTGTTAATATTTAAAGAATTAAGACAAATTATTTCCGGGACGACCGAACAGTTACTGTATGAATAATTTGGAAAATTTACATTTGATGGAAGCAGTCTAACAGAGGGTCAGTCTATATCGCACTAGGGAACAAGCCCTTTGTTGCAGAAGACTTTACAAACATGCAATTCAAAGACACAAATTTCACTCAGACTAAAAACATATATGTATGAATGACACAAAGTTTTGTTTCGTGTGTGAACCCGGGTGACTAACCACTAGACCAACAGGCCAATATAAAAGATTTACAGACACTACGACATTAATTTCAACACCAACGCGCTGTCGCATGTCGGGCGCTCTGACATTATAGGTAGACGTTATAGTTACGAGTATTCGTTACTATCCAAACTAAGTAAATGTACAACTATTTGGAGCAGTAATGAATGTTCTAAGATTTTTTGTGAAGCCGTGTCTCATGGCGAGTGGCACTTTGATCTGAACAAAAACATAATTAACATTCTGAGAGTCTCGCGGGCGGCGGCGCGCTTTAATAGAATAATAAAACAACTTGTGTTCAGTCTCGTGGCGCTAATGTTTTGGTCAGAGCTTTTTCTTAGAACAATTCCGTCCGCTTTGTTCCAGCCAATTGTACCGATGGTTCGCGTTGTGAATAAACAAAGCTAATAGAATTGCTCACCGCATTGTACACTGAAATCTTTCAGCCACCGCCGCGGCGCCGCTAATATAATATTTTTCTTTATGTCAAAGCAATTCAATTCCATTATTAATATGGCTGCACTGCGGTGTGGTGACTTGTATACATATTTTGTTCAACTACGTACTAGGTCAAGTCGCCGGTGTAAGTTTAAGGTTCTTTCGAAAGAAATATCATAATATAATGTATTTCTGTTTGTTGTAGAACGACAACGATGTAGAGTTAACTGAAGAAGAGAAGCGTGCGTGGTCGAGCCTACACGGAGGTGGCGGCTGGGGTAAACGGGGATGGCAAGACATGAGTAGTGCCTGGGGCAAGCGCGCCTGGCAAGATCTTAATTCTGCCTGGGGTAAACGCGGCTGGCAGGATATGAGCAGCGCGTGGGGCAAACGCGCTTGGCAAGACCTTAATTCAGCTTGGGGTAAGAGAGGCTGGCAGGATCTGAATTCTGCATGGGGCAAGCGCGCCTGGAAGGACATGTCTCAAGCGCCATGGGGCAAGCGCGGCTGGCAGGATATGTCATCTGCCTGGGGCAAGCGCGGCTGGCAAGACATGTCATCTGCATGGGGCAAGCGGGGCTGGCAGGACATGAGCTCAGCGTGGGGCAAGCGTGGGCCTGTGAGTACTCATTATATATTATTTTTATGATTCACATATTTTATTACATACTGTCTGACAGTATTTTATTGCCTAAGTTGTATGTCTGTCAGTAAGTGCCTTGTTTTTCCAAAACATATAACTTACATACATTACACTCAGCATATATACACTTAAGGTGTTAGTAACTGTTTCAAAAGCATCACTTAGTAATAGTAAATAACTTGTTCTCATAGGAAAAGTGGGCAAACTTCCACGGTTCATGGGGCAAGCGTGCTGCCGAGCCTGACTACGAAGAGATCGACGCGGCCATAGAACAACTGATCCCCATCCAACAGGTACAAGTACCTACGTTCACGACTAATATTATTGTCGCCGGCAACAACTTGGTTGGCAAGTGAAACAAGTTGGCAACATTAACATAATGTTTTGCCACTTGTTATACTTAGGATTCAAAACGCATACATGAATTATAAGTAGAGACTGACTTGAATTTTACCTACCTATTAGAAACAATTACTTACTTTTTTATTTTTGAAAAATAAAACCTGCTTTGGTTACATCATCATCATCTCTCAGCCAAAAGACGTCCACTGCTGGACATAGGCCTCCCCCAAGGATTACATACTAGTTTATAATGATCTTCATTATTGTTTATCGATACTTTAAAACAGCAGAATAATGATTAACCAACCTTTTTTTACTAACTTTTAATTAAATATATTACAACTCATTACACAATATAGAGATCAATTTAGTTCGATTCTTACGGTAGAGGTAAATTACGACAAAAACTAAATATGTAAGATCGGATAAATCAAACTAACTTTTAACTAAGTACAAATGATTGTAACGTGTCTATGTTTGGTACAGGCACAAGACAGCGAGCGAATGGAATCCCCCGAGAAGAAAGCGTGGAACGCGCTGCACGGCGCCTGGGGCAAGCGACCCGTCAAGTACAACAGTGGTATGCACATATTCTACATACCTTAACAGTACCTTACGAACGCTGAGTATGTACTACATACAACCGCCCAACAACTCACCGATCGAAAGGTGTTTTAATGATCAGGTTACGATGCAAATAACACCACGTCTGGTGTGCGATGGGTGACAGCGAGATAAAATTTTCCTTAATATTTCACAGAAGATGTTGTCAAGGACGAATTTACAATCGTACGTTTAGGCTCTTCATTTGTCTCGCGCACGTGTCGTCAGATAGCAACAGCTTTGTTATTCAGATATATTACCTACTTATTTATATCTTATTGTAAAATATAATAAATTCGTTACTTTTAATTAACAATCAGACAACAGCATGATCAATCAGTTGCGCTTTGTCCTAAAACAAAGCTCATCTAGTAAAAGTTAAATAATAAATAATGGCAGATGAAAGGCGCAGTTGTGAAACAATAGGAGAGACGTAATTATCGTCGTCACGTCGTTACGTCGCCGTCGCGTCGTCGTCCCGGCCCCTGATGGATGCTCCGTTAAATTGAATGATTTGTAACAAGTGAGCGTGGACGGTGACAGTTGTCGCGGCCATTAATAAAGTTTTGTTAGAAGATAACGCGACCGGTTGATTGCCAATTCTCTTTCATTTATAGCCAAATAAAATTCGTAGCTTTTGTACACTATTTATTACAAACCATTTTTAATACTATTTAATTAAAACGTAGTTACGTTTGTTCCCAAAGTTCTTAAAAGATAAAGCATGAATAGATATGTCATAGCTAAGTGTCCGTGTCGTCGCTGCGCCGCGTCTTGACTGGATGCGACATCACATCGGCTCAGTAATAGAGTGTCCCTCCATTTCGTGTGCAATTTAAACTATGCCCTACAGACCTGTAATAAATTTGCAACCAAGTTGGAATTTGTTCGAGCCGCCGACAGAATTAGATAATAATCCTCGCCTTCCTTTTTAAATTAAATATCTTCCAAGTCAATATGGCCGCCCGCTTCTGTTCGCCGACCGCCGGCCGCCGCCGCGCCGCTCACAGCGACTCTTTCACGCGTTAAATTCATAATTTCGTAATAATTTAACGTCGAGCAACTTAATGAAAAATATGATCCATTCCTGTATTTGCGATACAGTCCTCTATTACTTTTGGACTTCAATCGAGATGGTATTGCGAAATCAAATAATTAATTAAAAACTGTAGACGTCACAAAAGGAAAAAGATACAAAGATGGTGAAGTATGTATGAAACCAACAGGATCATATTACTGGAAACGCGAGCCCGCCTGGACTAACTTGAGAGGAATGTGGGGCAAGCGCTCGGCGCAGTGGGACGCCAACGCAATAGACGATGACCACGGTAACCACGCTCACCGCTCACCGCTCTCCGCTCACACGCCACCTCTACACACGCTACCTATTATACAACTCGATGTTACAACTAGTTCACTCGCTTTCTCTTTTTCGCACTAGTGAACCCTATCTATCTTCTATTTCATTCTAGCGAACTTCTTCCTGTATGTGTAGTTCATAGTCCTGTAGTACCTACGCCCTCTAGTTCTTCTTCTCTTCTTTTCTATATCTTCCTCTATCTAGCTCTCCTTTCCAGCTATTTGATGTTAGATCTATGTAGGTAATATGTAAATAAGTAGAAATTTGTTGAACTTTCTTTTGTAACAAAGTTTTCAGGTGCGCGGCTACGAAATACTTAAAGGAATGGGCGTATTCCTACAAACGTATTTTCTAATTAAAATCAATTGGATACTAAAAAAGTTATGTACAAAATGTAAAGTTAACTATAATATTGTTATTTAAAGATACAATATCACTGACTTTTAGTATAAAATGAAATCCTTACAGATAGATATACTTAGTGGCGCAACAATGTTCATGTGAGCGGAACATTGGCTCGTGTTCACATCTCCGATTGTTTTACCGTTTGATTCTCGTGTGAACTCAACTGATTTTGTAAATATTGAAATCGTATTCTGTTCGCTTTCATAATGCCATAACAGAGCAATATCTAATAAATCTAATAAGCCATATAAACCCACAACAAGACGATTTACAAAAAAGCTCAACGCGCCGCACTGAAGTGGAAGTGATAATGTCGGTGGGGGGCTCTCTGTTAAAACTTCAGATTTATCGATTAATACTTAATAGGTATTATCTTTATAAAGATTTGAGTAAACTAATCGAATGAAAATTTAACGAAACGGAAACCTAACAAAAGTTTAGAACAAACGAAATAAGATCGCTGAGAGAGTCAGCCATAAGTCCAACAAGTAATAGAATGTAATTAAATCAAGTGCGGCCTCCCAGCTCACTGAGCTCACTGGGCACAGTGAGTCGCGCCACTCGCGCCGGAGCCGCCCCGCCTCGTAGTCGTAGGGTTGTCGGGTAACGAGATCTCTTCAGTTCCCATCTAAATGTATTGACATTTAAAGTTTTCTAAAAAAATATTTACATTTGTACGGTGTACAGCAGTAGCACCTGGTTGTATAAAGCCCTTTAACAACCTAATGATAGTAAGTTTATATAACATATATATAAATAATAATAAAAGTACTTAGGTATAATAATATGCTAAAATTATTAGTAGATATACCAACTATCAACATTGCGATTCTTTCAATGAAAACTAAAGGAAGAATAAAAGTTTACTCAATTTTTTAGTTTATTTTGTTTATTCGATCAGAAAACAAATTGCCACGTCTTCGACTTGACGTCCATGCGTGTATTTTTCGTGCCTGACAACCCTAGATGACTCGGCTACTCTCACTAGTTCAAACTGCATGTTAAGTTCATTTACGTCTGATTTATTTATTTATTTATTTATTTATTTATTTATTTATTTAAAATTCTGCACTTAATGTACAAAGGTGGACATAATGCCTTAGGCATTTTCTACCAGTCAACCTTAAGGTGATGCAGTGATTTGCAAGGCAGATGTAAAAAAAAAAAGAAAAAGTAGTCTATTATAATAATAAGCTTAGATACATAATGTAAGGACTAAAAAAAAAAAATACATAAATAAGAAGATTATAAACTATAATATATATAATAGTAAATATATATTATATATATAAAAATATATATTTATAATATATATACAATTAAAAACAATTATTGTGATGATACAGCCAATGTCCCGTTCCTCAGCAATTCACGAACTTTTGTCTTAAACGTCCAGCGATTTGTAGCTCTCCTGATCTCCAGTGGAAGCGCATTCCACAGGCGGATAGATTGGACAGGGAAAGAGGAATCAACAATAGCAGAATTGTGCGAAGGACAGGAAAGAATAAGATTATTGCACGAGCGGAGATTTCTGTTGTGAATAGAAGATAAGTATTGAAAGGAATCGGTTAGGTAAGTGGGGGAAGTAGGGGAATGAAGAAGAGAGAAAAGAGTAGTGAGAGCACGCAAACTCCGGCGTTGTCGAATAGTTAGCCATCCTAGCTGGGAGCGATAAGTAGACACATGGTCATACTTACGAAGATTGAATACGAATCGAATGCAGTTATTAAGAAGGCGGTCAAGTTTATTAAGGAGGTCTGCATTCAGGTCATAATAACACACATCAGCATAATCGATGACTGGAAAAAGTAAAGTCTGCACAAGCATAGCCTTGGTTTTAGCAGGTAAGAAATTCTTCAACCGATATAAAGACCGTAGGGTCCCAGTGACTCGCTGGCAGACACTCGTCACTTGTGCTCTCCAGTTGAGGGTTGGATCTATATGTAACCCGAGATCTTTTACGCTGGCACTATACTTAATCGAACATCCGTCAAATATAACTGGAGGAAGAGATGTTAGATCCACTCTAGCCATCATCCGATTACCGCCTACAACAATGGTCTGACATTTGGAGGGATTAACATGTAGACCAAACCTATTGGACCAGTGTTTGATAGCATCCAGATCTCTGTTTACGTTAGCTATCGCGTCAACTAGGTTCTCAACTCTAGCCTGTGAATATAACTGCAAGTCATCGGCATAAAGATGATACGCACACTGAAGGTCGTGTGTTATAAGGTTGATAAAAAGAGAAAAAAGAAGAGGGGAAAGAATGCCGCCTTGTGGAACGCCAGAGTCAACATCACACCAGCATGATGAAGTGTCATCGATGCGAATAGACTGCTGACGCTCACGAAGATAAGAGGAAAACCATTCCAGCGCCTTAGGTGAGACCAAGAGATGGGAGAGGATGGAAAGGAGAATGTCATGACTGACAGTGTTGAAGGCGTTAGAGAAATCAACCAAGGCTAGCACAGTAACCTTGGTATCCTCCACGCCCGCCTTCACATCGCCAGTCACTTTAAGTAGTGCCGAGGTAGTGCTATGTCCAGGCCTGAAGCCTGACTGAAAGGTACTCAACAAGTTATTGCCAAGTACGTATCGTGACAGCTGTTGATGAACACAAGCCTCAAGCACTTTAGAAAGGAAATACTTGTCAACTTTACTGTAACTTCATAATAAGTGAAACATTATGTTCTATCTGTCACTAATAGCCAATTTAGTTTAATATTTTGAACTATTTACTGATTATTAAACACTCTTAAAGTAATAAATAGTAAAAAGAGGCAAAGTAACATTGTTAACAAATATTTCTACTGCCAAGGTTAGATAAGACCAGTTACATTATCTATTAGTTTATTCCATTAAACTTTTCAGCATTCCTGAAGTACCGATTTTTATAAACTACAACTCTAAAGTCTAAAAATTTTAATTAATTTCAATAATTAGTGGAATTAATGCTCAGTTATTTAGGTATTTAGTACTAAAAGTAAAACCTACACTTTAATCAACTTTGAACTCGGCAGCAACATAATTTAATTAGACATCTTCAAAGAATCACGTTATAACTAAAAAATTTCATGTTCAGATAATAGAGGTATAATACTATTCGTACCGTACAGACCTACGTTCTACTCTTTCGTAAAAACTTTGTTCATATTTTAATGAAAATCTTCACGATTTTTTGTTCGTTTTCGTGTGGCTGGTATAATTAGTGTGGACTCATACTGACTTGTTTCGTTTATTCCACAGAGGGCGCTGCGCGGGATGAGGCCTAGACTACCGGAACTGTGTATTATATATTATATTACTAAATACTAACTACTATGTATACCTAACATCTCTGTCATATCTTAGGTACAACTGTCTCTCTGTCTGTCCAAAAGTGTATCATTATTTTCATTTCACATTATAACCAAGCTTACTTAGCCTACATACATGTAAAACTTCAAAATGTTACCAATTCCAAATCGTATTGAAAAATATTTTGTTAAAATATAATTAGAAAACAAATTTAAAAATTAACTTGATTATTTTATATGATTATATTATTTTTATCAATTAATTAATTTATTTACGGCAAATATATTCTTCACAAATCAATAAATATTTCTAACTAGGTATATACAGATGAATTCGCGCCATTTTGAAGTTGATGTACAATACCACAGAGTATACAGATGCGCGTAATTCGTTTCACTACCAACCAGTGAAACAAATTACTTGAAGCGGTCGAGTTCCTTTGGTTTTTGAAAAACATTTAGGTTCACACCGCGCTTACATCAGATCGCACTTCGCTATGAGTAAAGGGACATTGTATTATTTCATTTAGGACATTTGTTTGCTAATTCGTTGTTAAACTTAGTTATACCTGGTGCGAGCCCGAGCGGTCCCTGTCGCGGTCGTGAGCCGTGATGCTCTCCTGTATTGTAATACTCGTACAAATATAGTTGTTACTGTCACCTTCTAGAGTAACGAGATTTTTATCAAATATAATATATTAACATTAAGAAATAGTGTTTATTTTTACGACATTTGATATTAAGTGTAACGCGACGCTGGCGCATGGCGGTACATCGACAGCTGTTGTGTAACTGCGGTAAGTCGTGCGTCGTATGTACTTACGTGTATCTACTGTGTATAATTATGATAGCTAGATAAAATTAATTGTATTTGACTAGTCGAGTTGATGTACATTGTACCATTAGGCTTCGCGAGGAGTTCACATTTGTCCAATAAAAGTTTATTCGGAAGCCGAACTTTGTTTTATTTTATTTAAGTACATCTTTGTTTGTCCGTGGGTGACGGATTAAGAATACATATGTCACCACTCCGTTCTATCCTGAGGGTGTCGTAAGAGTCGACTAAGGGAGTAAGACAGGCAGACAATATCCACTGCAAGAGAGGGAAAACTCGAAACAAAACCTTTTACCAACACGTCTGGCCAGCGTTGTATTCTATGCTAAAGTCCCTCCAAGTGTATGGAGGAGGCTTGTGCCCAGCAGTGGGACGTCGGTTGAGATGACATTCTTGCTTAATAATTAACACACATTAATTTAGTTGATAGAAAATCTTAAATAGACACTATCATGTTGAGATTAATAGCAAACAAAAATGTTTTAATTGATATGACCTGCAGCGACAGATCACTGTCATGTATTATGACGTGTCTGGAACTGTATGAACCTCATAACACAGAAAATGCTTACATAATAAGTGCTAACAAAATAGTAGTTTTGAACTCAGCACAAAAATTTATAGATAACACAAAGATTTCACCCGTATGGTAATGACATCCACAACGCGGTGATCATCTTGAAACAAATAAAATGTGGACTCTAGAAAACTTCTCAATAAAACAAACAGAAGCTATTACCGGTAGAGGCTGTATTGACGCCATATCCTACTCCGGCAATATCCACGTATAACTATTTAATTTACAACATCGACTGACTGACTAAGATAAAGTTTGAATTTGTAAGTAACTGAATCAAAATCTTCGACCTAGTGATCTACTTTTTATAAAAAATAATAAACTTGCGTTATAGTAGAGATCTAAAGTAATATAGTTTAATGTCATTCGGGATTGGAATAGATACATATTATGATACCTTTTATAGATGAAATACGTACGTGTGTGACGTAACAAACAATACTTTTATTTAAAAGCCACATAATATAAAATAACCCTTACTAAACACAATACACTCAACAAATTTCATCTCACTGATGTATTTGCTCTGACGCGCCTCACACACACACACACACACACACTGACACACACGCCTCGATACAATTCACTCACAATGTTTGATACTAAACAAATCCATACGATCAAACAACACGACCATCCCAACAAGGTCTGTTATACCTTGATGGCTAACTACATAGAAACAATACACCACTCCTTAGGAAATCAACAATGTATAACCACAATATATGAAATTGAGTGGTCAATATTATGTAGGTACAGGGTAAGTGATTGATATCATGTCGAGCTCCTTTAGCTTTCACAACATGCCCATGTTTGCCTTACATTATAATATCGTACTGAGAGACAGACAAACAAATGAGTAGCAAGACTAGCAAGCAGTAATTCTTTGGACAATCTCAATGCCATTTTATTTTAAACAACTGAGGTGGTAAAGAAGGATATGAAGCGCCTGAAAGTAAGTAACTACCGTAGCCTGTGACTCTTATTCTTTAAAAACTATAACGCTTATCTTACAGCCAACAATACAAAGTATTCTTGCTGTCAGCTTAACACTTCCTCAAGGTACTCTGAAACTGTAATCATAAACACAAACTCAACACTGTTTAATTAAAAATATTTAAGCTGCGGTATGCTGTAGGATAGAGATATTCGTGGTACCCCAGACAAGCTCCCACTGAGGCAAGAGGTCTCTTTGTGCCGCCGTACTGACACAATATATCAAGTACTATGTGGCCAGTATAGCGTTAACCTGAGAAAGTCTCGTAACGTACTCATCAGCAGAACACGACCAAAACTAGGCACGATCAAACATTAACCGCTCACCCTACGTACAACAAATAGTACTAGTGGGGTACGGTACCATACAACCAAGCATACCCGACTAGGAGAAGACCAAAGCAACACAACTACACACACCAGTGTCAGTGTTGTGTTCCTGACGAATGCGTTTTTAAACGAAATGTGTTTCTAGTACTGCTAGTGGCTATAGGCTATGGTTACTGCTTAACATCAGGCGAGCCGTATGCTTGTTTGCCACCTCAGTAGGAAAAAAATAGTAAGAGAGCACGTCCGTCACAATGTACTTATAGGGCTCGTAAGAGTTTGCCTTCACCTTGTGTTTACCAACGTTTAATACTAAAAGTGCTCCAGACGCGCGATCGAGGTTTCGTGCGCCACACGCTACAGATCGATCACTCACTCACTGATGGTCGATTTATTGCTCTCTATTCTCTACAGACCTTACGGACAATAGCACTCTCGGGAGCTAGATGCTGGAGCTGTACCGCCTCTCATATAAGATGTACAGAGTTCTGGAGTTCAATCATTTCTTATTTACTTTTATTCTGGAGCTATTCTAAACTTCCGCAATTAAATTTGTAAGCTTTTAACTTAGCCTAGTAATGTTTTTGATACTACTTAGGTGGCAAACAAGCATACGTAAGTAAGTAACATATTAAATGTGCCGTAGGTTTGTCATCTTAATGGTATACAAAATTAAATCTTTAATCTTTTAAAATTGTTTTACCATAACAATAAATGACTGGTCTGTAAAATATACGACATTGACAATATATACATTATAATTACCTATAATGTATATATTGTCAATGTCGTATATTTATAATATAATTATATTACGAAATTACCCACCTGTACCTGTACGGTAACAGGTGGGTAATTTCGTTATTATTAAATGTTACCCCGTATGAAATACAATACGGTCTGCTTTAGACATAGGTATTATACTTACCTGTCGTACCTTCGGGGTATATCTTGTGTTACTGCCACCCCCCGGGAGCTAGTTAGCGTGAATAATGTTCACTCCTCACTGACACTTTATGTACAGAACATCGACTTTGAGAAAAACGGACACGAATCAAGTTATATTGTACCATATTGTGATTTACTACTTAATCCGAAATGAAAATGCTTCATTTATACAGGGCGCGCACTGGCAGTAATTCAACCATACGAATTTATAAAAAAAATGTTTTAAATCTTTTATTAATAACACTGAAGGTCGTTAAAATTGATTAAACAATAAATAAATGACTGCCTTGGTGGTCCAGCGGCCGCAGTATGCGCCCGCTGGACCACCAAGGCAGTCATTTTTAGTGCACGAGGTTTCGTTTCCAGCACAGGACAAAACTTTGTTTCACAAATAATTGTTCTGAGTCTAGGTGTAATTTGTATGTTTGTTAAGTCCCCCGCGACATAGATCTTGTTCTCTAGTGCGGGAGTTGTTTTAAAAAAAATTACAAACTATATTTAAGAGAGAGTTCTCTTTTCAGTCTGTATACTTCGCAGGTAAAAAATGTGAAGCTCAAACCTTTGGAAGTATGTGTGTAGACTTGAGACATACTCGTAGAAGGCAATCGTTCAGATAATCATAGAGCGCCAATATATCGATCTGTGCTACTACATACTTAGGCGCATAACATAATTATATATAAGTGAACGTTCCTGTGAAAACTGTGGCGAGTGGGCACCGTGCCCAGTGATATTATAAATGAGGGTAGGTATACCATAAGCACTGTACTTTAGTGAGTTTAGTAGTGAACGTACCTAGTAGGAGTCGTGCAATGCACGATGTGTTTAAAGTTATCTATGAAACCAAATGGCTCCATTGATTTATGGTGAAGGTCGCGACCAACCGATGGACAAGGTCAGCTTAGGACCAAATGATGTGAAAACCTTGGGGAAGACCTATGTCCAGCAGTGGTCGTCTTATGGCTGATATATATGGATGCATGGATGCATATAAGACCCCATTAACCGATTTCGCTGATGTTCGAACTTATAAGTTCTTTTTGTCTTACCTATCAAATTTCACGACGACGGCGCGACAATTTCCACTAACTGAGCAAGTAGACTCGGAGGACTTCGCTCGCTTCGTTCGCTCGTTCATTTAAATAATTTACAAAATAAATCAATAATATTATCTACTTTAGTTCCGATGCTATATACCACAGACTAAATCAGCACTATTCTCTAAAGCAAATGGCTCCATTGATTTATCTTAATGAGTATATTTGATATGCGTTTTGATGAGCAAGCAATATACCAAAACGTAAAGTTCCAATAATAGCACATTCACCGTTCGTCAAACTTGGCGGCCCTCGCACGATCGTTGTCGCAAGTACGGTGGCCAACGGAGATAGACCAATGTATGAATTTGTGTGAAATATATTTTTATCTATAGGTTTAGTCTAATTGTACACTGTTACCAAGTTTTACAGAAATTACAAAGGTTTTCTTAAAAAACTAATCTAATATATGAAATTCTCGTGTCATAGTGTTTAACTTTGAACTCCTCTGAAATTGAAAAATTGAATGATTTTCGTGAAATTTTGTTGCATATTGGATAGGTCTGAGAATCGGACAACATCTATTTTTCATCCCCCTAAAAGTTAAGGTTGGTCCACCCCTAATTTTTTTTTTTATTTTTTTGTATTTTTTTTGTTTTTAATGTTTTATGATTTAACATTAAAAAATACATACAACCCTTAATTTTCTCCCCTCTACGATCTACCCCTATATTTTAGTAGCAAAACAACGTTTGCTGGGTCAGCTAGTATTCATATAGCGGCCCTGTGCAAATATCTTTGTTGCCTTGTGTATATGAAGTGCGAGGCTGTCGCGCACGAGGTCTGAGCCAAGTTTGAGCAACAGTGGCGGTGAGCTCAGCGAATCTTCGCGTTATCTCCTTGAGTTAGTTATCAATGAGGCGAACAGATCGAACAGAACACGTGAGTGAGCTCGGAGTCAGCTAACCGCGCACATCTATTGTTTCTCTCACACGTTTTTGGAGAGAGGCGTTTCAAGTAAGTCACGACTGTCCATATTTTAGTTTACAATTTTACAAAAATTTAGAGTTTATCGTTTACGTTATGTCCATCAAAATGCCAGGGCTCACATTATGTGTCAGTATTTGCAAATTTGTATTTTGTTACCACTTCATAGTGTTCACTGAGCAGTCAAAGCCAGACAGGGTACATTCAACGACATGAGACATGATACTAGCACAGTATATGGAACTAAGAAGGAATAAAGAGTTCTTTACACTGTAACACTAGTGTAGTGACAACTCGTAAAGTTTATTTATTTTTATTTATTTATTTATAAACTAACCTAACCTAACACTTACATCTATTTTTACAGGGTTAAACCTAATACAATAGTATAATTTTCAATTTTTATTCTAATTTTAAACTAATACCTACAAGCTATATATTTTTTCTTTTGTAACATAGAACACACAATGTTTTGCTAAGTACCTACATATAAATTTGTATTTGTTCAATCGTGTTGGTACTCAGTGTAGGTACTCACACAACTAAGTAAATATAACCTTGTGAATACGACAACAATAAACAAATTGTAAAAATATATATATAATATTTCCCTCTAACAACACAAAACCCTTTATTGGTAGGTAGTAGGTACTCGGTACACAAAATGTTACACCTCGTAAGATGACGCGTTGCTCTCCCGCTAACGTTTTATGATCCTTCAGGTAACTGTGTCGAAACTATAAAGTTATATATATAATGTCTGTATAAACTAACGTGTAAAGGATTCGTATTCAATCTTTAGTGTATATCATATACCTAAGATCACTTACAAATCAAATGAGTATTGATACACAGTGTGAGTCTCTGGTCTTCCAGGTGTCAAGTTGTCGATATTACGCTACAGTAACTATATATTATCGCGTCGCCTGCGCCTGCGCCCGCTCCGCCGCCGCCCGTATGCTTGCTTTCCACGTAACTAGCACAATAAGGAATCATTTACTGGTAAATGGTACTGGCGATTAAAAAGAGTGGCCTGAGTTTCTTGCTAGTTCTTCTCAAGGCTCCACGTCAGCGAACTAGCCGTAGGAAAATTTTGCTGACATCATCTTTCTGGTTTATTCATAATTTATGACTACGTTACCTTGTAACCTAAATGAATAAATGAATTTTGAGTTTGAGTTTGAGGTATGAATGTATAAAGCTTGTGTTAATAATATCTTCACAATTTATATAAAAAATATTTTTTTTTATAAAACAATGAAAAGTACGCACATGAGAGACCGAGAACCTTTTTGCCTTTTTGTATATTCCCGCGATAGAAATTAAATATTGTGCTTTTATTTATAAAGTTAAGCGACGCAAGAATTGGAGGCAAGAGTAGTTGTTATACGCGTGGATATTCATGCGTATCGCGTCCTATCTCAACAATACTAAACGCCGAGTAACTTCGCTTATTTTGAACTGAACTTTGTTTAAAAACTAACGCTAGTCTAATGCGAGTCGGGACTCTTTGCGAAATGGACTTCTTTTTCTATTTGTTAAAATAAGATCAAACAGTCCTTTTTCTTCCACTAGTAGTAAGTAGCATCTATTCCCAATCGCATTATTATCGCAATAATCGTTGCGATATAAAACAATCGCAATCCCTGACCGCTATAAGTGGCTGCAATGAATATGAGTGTGCCAAGTGGCGAGCACACGACCGTCGCGGACGTACGACGTCGATATAACGAGTGTGAGGGTGCTGCTTATTCTTAATGTATTGTGTATATTGACGTCGACTCATACAAACGCATTAACTCCATCAGCATTATGATGGAGTTAATGAGCTCTATGTCTCATTACTGACGTAGTTTTAATATTGGCCATGTAGAATTTTCTGTTATTTTTTTCAGAAGACATTGTCGTTCTAAGGAACAAGCCCTGTGTCGTGGGGCACTTTACAAACTTACAATTCAATTAAACCTAGCAGTTATGAATCACACAAAGTTTTGTCCTGTGTGGGAATCGAACCCTCCATCGGCCTCCGGCTTAGCAGTCAGGGTTACTAACCACTAAATCAACAGGCGAGCAATCATTTTTCAACAGACCACTATTTTGTGAGAAATATAAAAGTAATCAACAATCTTCGAAAAGTGGCTGGGCACGTGAACCTATGTCCAGCAGTGGACTGCGATAGCCTGATGATGGTGAAGTAGGTTTACGTCTCGTTTCTATAGTACAAGCTGTGCCTACATAGGATCAGATAACTGTGTGTGAGTTGTCGCAAGACATTATATAACATTATATTGATATACATAAAATCTAACAATTGTTTTGAAACAGTGCATAACATTTAGCGGCTTTTTAAAAAGATTCTACCCTCTTACTAAATAACAAATAAAAAAATATTTGATCATATAGATATACAATAAGCCAGTTTAACATACGAGTAATAGACAGAGTTTTGTTCGTGGACCACATACGTGCCTAGCGTGTGTGTTGTTGTTAAGTACGAGGAGGCTGCGGTACATTTAATAACCGTTACCGTTGCTGTGTAATAAGGCTCTATTAACATGATAGTTAACATTCGTAGCGCGCACTCGTTCATTGACTCGTGAACTGTCGCTCTGTACTCTCATTATGTACAGATATTGCCGACGTTACCTTATGTATCTATACCTTTTATAATTAACTAAATATATGACTGCCTCGGTGGTCCAGTGGCCGCAGTATACGCCTCGGTGCACGAGGTTGTGGGTTTGATTCCCACACAGAACAAAACTTTGTGTGACTCATAAAGAACTGTTCTGATTCTGGGTGTAATTTGTGTCTGTTAACTGTATGTTTGTAAAGTCCCCCGCGACACAGAGCTTGTTCTCTAGTGCGGGGTTGTCTTTTTAAGCAAAAATAAAATAAAAAAATACTTATTAACACATTTTTTTTATAAATCCAGCGCTCATTTAAGGATGCGTTTTCCAATCCCAGAGATACTCCAGGATAAATCTGGTGTAAAAAAGTGGGTCGGCTACACGCAAGTGATACCTCTGGTATGGCAAGTGTCTATAGGCTACGGTAACTGCTTCACATCAGGCGGGTTGTATGCTTGTTGGAATTTAAGAAGTAGACAAAGAAAATTAATATTAAGGAAATATTTCACTGTAGAGATGATTATTTTTATATTTTTATTTAATTATCTTGTTTTATTATGAATGTGTTTATGTTCTATCCAGAATCCCCGCTTCTGCTTCCTTGAAGGCTACCAGCTCTAACTGTGCCCACTGTTTCCTCTTCTTCTATATAGTTTACAAATATTATATTGTTCTGTATATGTTTATTTTTAATTTGAACTAACTAGTTGGTACAGCAGGATATTTTTATTATATTCCCAGCAACTAGTATCTAAGTAGTAAGGTAAGGAAAATATACACTTTATTCCTCGATTTTATAATATAGGGTGAATAAGTAAGCGAGTTAAACTTGGTCAAAGCCCGCGGTATCCTTCGTTCATTTACATGCATATATCTGGTCCCGGCCGCGTCTCGCCCGCGTCCCGTCCCCGTCCCGTATCCCGCACGGGCCCAGGGGTCACCCCAACAGATTTACGGAGGTAAGCACACTATATCTGCGGCCTTACATATAAATCTCTACTACTAATACTTTTACTTTTTATAACAAACTTGTGGTCCGCCGCGACTTTGTCTGCGTTCAACAATTTATTTATTTATATATAATCAGAACGACAAAAACATCAATTACACTGATTAATAAGAAATAGAAAAATACCTTTCTGTCATCTCACAAAACCTCATACATTCCGACAAAATCATCTTCCATTCATCAGAAAACAAATCAAGTCCACAAGTTGACTCCAGAAGCGCGTTCAGACCCTTTAACATGCGCGGTATGGGAGACATCGACCGCGCGACCGCAAATAAAGAATGTCGCCTCGCTCTGTTGTAATTGTTAGGCACAAAAAAATTACAAACCAGGTGCATCTATAGCCCCATGTAAGATTTTACATGCGGTCGTGAGTTGATCATAAGTTCGCCTAACCCATATTTACATTTGTATAAATATCGTAGAAATGCCTTCTGAACTTTTTCCAACATCAGCGCATACAATTTTTCATGAGGGTTCCATATACAAGAACTGCACTCAAGCTTACTTCTAACAAGAGTATGGAATACAAGAGTGTAAACTTCGTGGTTCTTGAATTCACGGCAGTTTCGCAGCACAAACCCCAGTCGGCGGAATGATTCCTTGGCTAGGGATATAATGTGCTCGTGAAAAGTGAGTTTGTAGTCGAATGTTACACCGAGATCTTTTATTGCTTTAACAAGTATTTATCCGTTTATGGATTGAATTTTCAGAAATCCGTTCTTGATGCTCATTTACGTCATTTAAGGAACCTTTGTCCAAAATGTAATTCTTGTCTGTTTTGATAAATTAGTCAGTCAGTCAGTCATTCAGGACACTTAAACATATAATGTGTGTTAGACATATTTCCAGTAGGTACATACATGTGAAGGTCGATTGATTATTTCAAGCTCGACTGTTATTTTAAATATTATATATTCACATTATACATCGCATCACTCTGCTAGTTTGGTACTAGTACTCCGATCAACCGGCAGTACGTAATATACCAGTATAATATATCCGGCCGGTATATATCAATACCCCATATCACTTGAAACCTAACATAGTTGGCGAAACGCGAAAACCGACGTAGTTATTTATATGTTATGTTGTATCAATTTACAATTAACTACGATTACAAATAAAACATGTATCTGTCAGAAAAAAACAAAAATAATTAAATAAAAAGAGTAACTTTTTAGGGAGGTAGGGCACAGTATTAGCGAGCAAGCCCGACTGGGGAAGGACCTCCACCATACAGAAAACCACAGCCAAATAACTACACACAGTGATGTAGTGTTCCTGTGTGTGAGTACAGGTCTCCAGCGCTCATTTAAGGATGCGTTTTGAAAGAAACGTATTCCTATCCCAGGGATAGTCCACCTAAGTAGTAGTTTAGTATAAAAAAAAACTACGCAATAACGTAGCCTCGTAGTTCCGTAGCTTCGTAGCACCAGTAACCTCGTAGCCCCAACGTAGCGTTACTGTAGCCGTCGTAGCACACGTAGCTAACGGTTACGCGTTGAACTCGAGTGAAAACCATAACTGCGTGCTAAATGCACGCACTCGGAGGATGAACGAGTGTAATTTATTACATAAACGTCTCGTTTATTTTGTCTTTAACAAATACTGAGGTTGAATTCGGAATGAGTAATAACTATTTTTCAAAAAGCATCGATCGCCGATCGGTGAAGTAACTAACTTGTATGTTACACATAAGGTGTGAGTTCGTATCAGTATGGATTACATTTTATATGTACTAAAAAAATGATTTTCCATCTGCTGACCGTAAAATATATCATCGTGAGAGACACATGGCCACATGTCTTAGAGGAAATGACCTATCCATTTTGCAACTAACATTTTGCATCAAACGTACATATATCTACTTAATTCTTATAAAATTATGGAAGCTCTAATCTATATAAGTAGTTAATTTCTAATCCTTTTTTCGAGAATATAACAAAACTATCAAACCGTAATACAACTAATGAACATATTAACAATTTACGTTACGTATAAGTATATGAACATTGTGTTAAAACGTTGTTGTTATTAATATTAATAGTAGTAACATTATACTTAGTTTGGGTAAAGTTTAGATGATGGATGAATGGTTTCCGTCCCTTTTGTAACTCATATCAAATTGTAAATGTTATATTCTGGCGATTAAAAAGTGTGGCCAGAGTTTCTTGCCAATTCTTCTCGAGGCCCTACCACTAGTCAGCGAATTGGCCGTAGGAAAAAAGTATGCTGGCATTTGTTATTATGACGTTCATAAGTACCATGTATTTGATCTAAATGAATAAATGAGTTTGACTAACCAACAAATTGTTACATTATATACCCACGGCGGGGCTCGGGCGGCGCGGCGTGGATCGCTAGAGCACCTATAGTGTGTGGCGGGCCTTGCCGGGTCGGGTCGGGCTCGTTACGTCGCCGTCGTCGCCGGTGTCTATAACTCAAAGTATCACCTTCACTTGTACAGTAATCTTATAATACTTAAGTTTACTCATGTTAATAAAACCCTCACGTAAGTCAACTCAAGCATTTGCAACCTCAGGCTAAAATAACTACCTCAAACCTCACCTTCTTTTGTACCATCACGATGTACATGAAAGAGACCTATTTTGATCCAAATCTATAAAGCCGTTTAACTACACAACCGAAAACGTACACACACTAGCGCATAGTTGCTCATCTTTAAGCCTCAACAACAATACAACTTCCCATACCTATTCTCTCGCACAATAAGAGCTTTTATTTCCAAAAGTCAATCTAAAACAAATTAATCTCAAAAGGTGGGTCAAAGTTATGCAGGTAATTAATAACATTTCTTCATTTAAAATTGTTATACACATTAGTATCTCGGTACCTACCACTGTGTAGTAGTGTCGCACCGTGCCGTGCCGCGCCACACCGTGCCGTGTCGCACCGTGCCGTGCCGCTGCCGTCCTCGTTCCGCTTTAATATAACCGTGTTTGCCACAGAGTGTGAGCAGCTGACACAACAGCCAGTATTTGTTTATCATAAACATCTGCGACCTAATCCTACTTTAGCGAATTTAAAATTAAATTGTGAAAAATATAAAACGCTATTTTTTTATTTAAACTCGTACAAACTTATTGTGTATATGTATGTAGGTATAGCTGCCGTGACCGAACTTAGGTTAGGAGGATATAATAATTCTTTTCTTAAATGACAACTCTCGCCACTAGGGATACAAGGCTTGTATCGCGAGGGACATAACAAACACACAATTTATGGACACATATTACACCCAGACTCGGCACAAACATTTATGAATCACACAAAGTTTTATCTCGTGTAAAAAATGAACCCCGACCATTGTTTAAGCAGGTCGGGTCACTAGACACTAGACCATCAGGCCAGTCTATTCACAAACAGGACCCACTTTTAATTTTATGTGTAGTGTCAACGCGACAAAAATGAAATGTATATAAAATCATTATAATAATATAATATATAACTTAAATGCTGCGTATACTAATACAACAAAATAAAGTGACACAAATTATGTCTGCTCCTAGTATATAATTGTACAAATACAAATGCCGTGGTTTATTTTAAATCTCACAAAACACTAAACCCCGGGGGAGCACCAAGCCGTTATTAAACTCAAGATGCAACATGTCCCGGCTGTCGAGCGGTCACATTGTGCGGTCTACCCCCACCCCTCTCTTCACTCCTCCCCTTCCGATGCCTCCCTCAGGCATCTATAAGTTGTCTCCAGTGAGCCAGATGAAGTTCGCAATAAGCCACAGATGCCAACAGTTATTTGTTACGGAACTGTTTACAAAATGCAACAGTTAGTGGTGGCTGGTGGACAGAACAAACCTACTCAATAATGTCCCTCGTGTGTTATAACGAGCACACATAATTGAGCGCGCCCGGTGGCTCTCCAACATGAAGTGCAGTTGCGGTCGCCGCTCGGGCCACGTTTTGTGGTTACACTGCCTTGTTGGGCTCCAGCCGGTGGTATAATATAATTATGCGTGGCCAATTGATAAACTATCGCTATCCATATTGTAAGCAGCCCGCCGTCTCAACAGACTGGCAACTTTAGTTGCTATTATTGAAAAATAAGTTGCAGGGATAATTCGCATTTCCTCACTATATTATCTTTTACCGTAGCAGATAGTGAATGATGCCTACAAAGTCCATACAACTTTTAACTAAATTGTATAAATTGCACATAGTTCAATTGACATTGCTTGCTACTGACGACCGGAACCGAACTCATTTACGTATTACATACAGGTCAGTTACATGCCCACCTTTTACTTCTGCTAAACTGTTTATTTGAACTCAATATTGGTAAATATCACATCAGATCACCAAATTACTTCCACAGCTATGACAAATTATAACCACACCGTTACAGCGCAACTGACAACGACTAATAACCTATGTCGACCGTTTGTGCTACGTAACAGCCAGTACATTACTGGCTGTTGTCGGCTACATAAAGTTGCGCGTCTACATCCTCTAATGCGCTAATTAAATGTAAAAGGCGATCCGCGTGGAGTGGCCGGTCGGCGCACGACGGTCCGGCGGATCGCGTTAAGTGGTCCCCGGCGCACGGCTCACGGCTCACGGCGCACGGCTCACGGCTCATACCCGACAGATAAACTAGTTAAGCCATTAGCCGGGTTCATTACTGAGCCCACGATGATTTACTAATTGTATGCACAAACACACACATAACTTAATTAGCCTGCGTTATACATAGCGAGCTATTAATACGTCTCACGTGGATGATATATCGCTTGTCAGAATAACGTTCGATTTAAAATGCCAGGTGTTAGTGAGTATATATTCGCACATAAACTATTGTGTAAGTAGCAGTATTGCTGAAAACTGCATTGAAAGCCGTTACGTAGTTTTAAACGTACAGACAGTGAGAGTGACTTTGTTTTTTATACTTATATTATTATCGCGCAGTACGCACCAACTAGTCGAGCAATAACTCTGCTCAACTCCCTGATTGCTCAGTATCCAGATATTGATATATATTATACTCAATTGGCGATGTTTTTAAAAATATGTATACATTTTTTATGTTAAGTACCAATAATTTATAATTTCTTAATGGCCCACTAAACTAACGTATCTATCTATCTATCTATCTAAACGTGTTGGGAAAATGTAAGTGTAGTGAGCAGATGCATTAAATAAATAAATAAAGAGAAAAGATTTGTATTTTTAATGTTGTTGGACCGATTTTAAAAATTCTTTCACCATTAGAAAGCTACGTTATTAGCGGGTAACATAGGTTATATTTTTTTAATACGGGATTCCTAGGACAACTAAATAGAGATCCAAAAAAATTGAGCTGAAAATAGTTTAACCCGGGCGAAGTCGGGGCTGGCCACTAGTCAACTATATAATAACAGTAATAGCGATCAGTGTACGATATAATGTCGTTTTTATGCCACTTGTCTAGAGGGGCTCTATGCCTACCGCCGCCGCCGCGCCGCCGCCTGCGTCTCCGCTCACGCCGCTGCCGTTGTAATAGTCATCACCAAAATATCGTCCAAACTAATATTATCTAATATTTCGCTCGTCTAATTAAATAATAATGAACTATTTACAACTACTCACTATATCCCGTGGCTAAGCCGGCTGTAATGCCTACTGTACTAGTGTACTACAGTGTGTGTATGTGCGTTTGTGTGTGTGTGCGTGTGTGCGTGTGTACGAGTTAGGGATGTCAAGTACAGTCAACATCGCATAATATCTGTTTGAGATTATTATCTCAAACAGTTTTTTTTTTTTTTTTTTTTTATACTACTTGGGTGGCAAACAAGCATACGGCCCGCCTGATGTTAAGCAGTATCCGTAGCCTATAGACGCTTGCATTACCAGAGGTATCACTTGCGTGTTGCCAACCCATTTTTTTACACCAGGGCTTTAAGATGAAAGTAACCCTGGGATAGGAATAGATATTGTATGCGATGTTGACTATTATAGTTATATTATATTGTTCATTAATTTAATTATAATAATATAATATACACTTACACTTACAATATACATTTAAACATAATTTTAATCTCCAACAACGAAAACCCTTACTAATATTATAATTGTGAAAGTTTGTAAGAATGGATGGATGGATGGATGCTTGTTACTCTTTCACGTAAAAACTACTGAACGGATTTGGATGAAATTTGGCACAGAGATAGGCAACAGCTAGTCTGTAATAAGTTTGTCATCTACGTACGAGTATGTCTGTCTGTAGCTTGGTGAATGAAATGAATTTCGAACAGTAAAAGTCGACTATAAGACTTGCGTTCTATGTGATTAAACTGCAGTTTTTAATTGAAAGCAAGTTTATTAAGACTTAATTCTTAGCTATATTTCAATGTCTCCAGCCCTCATTTAAGGATAAGCTTAAAAAGAAAAGTTTTCTTTTTAAACTCATAAACTCATTTCAAAGCTCTCTCTAACTGCGTCATAAAGCTATGGTGTAAAAAAATGGTTTGGCATCATGCAAGATTTACCTCTGATATTGCAAGCGCCCATATTCTACGGTAAAATCAGGCGGGCCTTGTTTGCCACCCAAGTAGGATAAAAAAGAGGTAATACTTAATCAATTTATTTTTAAATTATAATCTTTTAAATTGAAACACATTTATCTCGGTACATCCTTAACTGACATAGTATCTATCTACCGATGGGAGCGTAGCGTAGA
Organism: Trisateles emortualis; assembly: GCA_947095525.1. NCBI lineage: Eukaryota > Metazoa > Arthropoda > Insecta > Lepidoptera > Erebidae > Trisateles > Trisateles emortualis. The sequence goes on from OX352747.1 coordinate 17,809,496, forward strand.
TACATCCGTTGTACCGGGCGATCATAGTTGTCCAACCGATGCAAACATACACTAACACGTTATACAACCCTTATTCTCTACGTATTAAGAGTGATAGTAGGTTGTTTTGTGTGTAGTATAAGTTTGTATTGTAAGAGCTAAATTGTTTAATAGTGGGCACATAAATCAGACGCGCGCGAGCGACTCCGCGGCGCGCGCTAGTTTATGTGTACCTACTGATCACTGATCACTGGCACGCAGCACGCAGCAAGCTCGCCACTTATCCCACCATTATCTGATAATATATGCACCTATTGTTAACTAGGTACTAAATATTCAGACATTTATTTAACGGTATATGTACATTACCTACATCGCGTTATACACTAACTTTGAAAATCGTGTTATAAAAAGAATAACACGGAGAAAATAAATTATAAATATTAATATAATAAATAAGAGAGGTAGGGCACCATATTAGCAAGCAAGCCCGACTGGGGAAGGATCTCCTCCACCTTACAGAAAACCACAGCCAAATAACTACACACAGCGGTGTAGTTGTGTTCCTGTGTGTAAGCACAGGTCTCCAGCGCTCATTTGGGGAGGCGTTTTGAAAGAAACGTTTTCTTATCCCAGGGATAATCCATTTTAAAGGCCTGATGTAAAACAAAGTGGGTCGGCAACATGCAAGTCATACCTCTGGTATTGCAATCGACCATAGGCTACAGTAACTGCTTAGCTTAACATCAGGCGAGCCCTATGCTTGTTTAAAGCCTAAGTAGAATAAAAAAACTAATATTTGTCAGATAACTAGTTATTTTTCAGGTTATTTAGCGTGCTAGAAACGAGATGCCTGTCTATCAAATTAGGTAAGTATATTAATTGTTAATTAGTTACTAATTGCCTAACATAAACGTTTCATTAGGTAATTAATAACACAGAGCTAATACATATAATGACATAATCTTTAGATATAATTAACGTACAAACAATAATCGCCACATAATACTATTATACGTTATTATGATCTGCATAATCCCCGGGCTCATTACGTGCCGCCTACTGACACCGACGACTTCACTCAGGTACACTCTCGCTCATAGACAGGACAGGTATATCCTTACTAATATTATAAATGTGAAAGTTTGTGAGAATGGATGGATGTTTGTTATTCTTTCACGTTAAAACTACTGAACGGATCTGGATGAAATTTGGCACAGAGATAGATTATGGTCTGGAATAACAAATAGGCTACTTTTTACAGCGATAACCGTGATCCACGCGGGCGGAGCCGCGGGAAACAGCTAGTGTATTATATAGGATGTTAATATTTCAATTGTACAACTCAAGCGTGACGCCAGGGGTGAAAGCTAGTATCTGATAGATTGTGTCTCTTGATATACGGTGTCTTAGCACCTATCCATATATTATGCATAATAGTAAACTCTCATACGTCATACATGGACAGTTAGCCACGGCATTAAATCACTAGACTAGTGACACTGGTACAGTTACAGTTGTGCAACTATTAATAAATAATTGTACACATAGACATGAGTCAAAACAAACGGATGAGCCATGTGTACCTCCGATGTCCTGACCACTTACGGACCACCGTATCTCGTCTATTCAATGCAACGTGACAAATTGTCAAAATAAGGTTATTTACAGTGGAACTTTAAATTGAGTCATAGTATTCCACAAATTATAGATGTTGTCAGCATTTAAGAACATAATATGATTCATATATATAATAGAAAGACAAATTGTCAAAGTTATTTTGAAATAGATTCATAATAATATATTTTGACACCAGATTGCCGTCTCACCAGATCTCTCATCATCTTAGCCAAAAGATGTTAACTGCTAGATATTCGCCTATTCCAAATATTTCCTGAATTTCCACCTTTTTATTACCAAATCCAAATGATGTAGTTATTGAGCGTCAAAAGCTTATAATTTTTTGCAAAGATAAAATAAACGTTACTATATATCAGACAACGCTTAAATTGTAGTTTAGTTTCGTTTGAACAATACTTCTTTATGCAGGTTCAAAGTAAAAAATAAATATTTTAATAGATGACAAACAAGCATACGGCCTACCTGATGACGTACCATTACAGCCTATAGACACTTGTATCATCCATGACAACGTTGGTTTTGTGTATTGTATAACACAAACCCTACATTATATACATTACCTACCCCACGATGCTACACGGCCACTTTACACTCTTTACATATAATTCATTATCAAACGTTGTCAACATACATGGACAGTTAACCAAGGCAATAATTAATTAGCTTATTAAGTATACAATCGGAACGTGAGGTACTCGCTGCATTTTAGCTGAGCATACACTACAAATAACGATTTTGAGTTTAGTGGCACTAGTGCCACCGTCACAAGCGCCTTTAGTGCCAGTTAGTGACGCCGAACTTACGCGCTCGTCAAACGGGGATCAATTAATAGTGAAAAGAAAGAGTCCCTTAAAGCGACGATCTGCCCAGTGGCCAGTGCCCATATATTAACTTTCGTCTTCTGTACATGAACATTTATTCAAATCAGAAGCAAAGTCAAATTATTAAACTTGGGGCATCTACTTAAACAAAATTGTCTGTCCCAATATTTTTGGCCCAACCCGGGAATAAAACTCCTCTTGATGAGCAGTCGCACTCAACGATGACCATTAGACCAGCGAGTCAGTCAGAAGATATTAACAAGTACAAAGAGTAAATGTTGTACCTATAAAGAAGGCGAGTGTTTAGCAAATAGGCTAGCTCTTATGGGAATACAACATTATCGGCCCGTCGTCACTTGCTTAACTTATTGTGCTCTTTGTTAAACATCCTATGTACCATTTGAGCTGAGATAAATACTTTGTATATCAATATTGGTAAGGTTTGATGCTTTGTTAAGTAACACGATTACATTTGCTTTGGGTTATCGATAACTTTATTGCGAAACAGCACTAGCTGTTGCCCGCGGTTCCGCCCGCGTAGATGTCGGTTATCGCGATGAAAAGCCTATTTTCTATTCCAGGCTTTAATCTATCTCTATGCCAAATTTCATCCAGACCCGTTCAGTAGTTTTTACGTGAAAAAGTAACAAACATCCATACATACATCCATCCATTCTCAAAAACTACACATTTATAATATTCGTAACTAATATTATACACACAGGTCCACTTTCTATTCAATCGCACACTCTGATGTAACGGCAATCCGACAGGACCGAAGAGAGTTCAGGTGCAAGACCAACAGCTTTAAGTATTTTCTAAAACACTGTCTCAAATTGTTTAAGGTCACAAAGGGACAATCTTGTGTAATAGATTTATCGATCTGTGCGGCTATTAGATACTTAATATAAGTTCTCAATAACTTATCTACGGCTCGAATAGCATTATACGAGTATGTTACAGTATGGACAGACGAACGGACGGACAGGCAGGTATCTTACGTATATTAGAGTGACCACCCGCGGGCCGTAAGCGACGGTTTATTGTAAACCATGATATATAGTTACTAGGTACATCAACATCGCGACGTGAACATTAGTACCGTCATGTATTACGATATAAATACGAGTATGTGTCACACGCACAGCGGCCATTTGTTAGCGGAACATAAAACAGCTTCACCGCCATCATGTGAACATTCAGAGTGACGCACTGTGCTCTAAATCTTGTTACTTTATCCAACTACGAGTATATAAACTATTTATGGTGAGAGTAAACTGCACGTACGTAGGAACCCCGAGTGTTGTGGCTTCGATGCCCACTTATACATATCAAATGTTTGTGTGACCCGCATATATTGAGATATTTTAAATAACTGCACCAGAGAACAAGCTTTGTTATGTAATTTTTAACCGACTTCAAAAAAGGAGGAGGTTCTCAATTCGTCGGAATCATTTTTTTAAGTATGTCCACCGATTTCTTAAAGACGCCTAAACCGATTTTAAAGATTCTTTTTTGTTTTAAAGGGTATATTTTATAGATCAACCCATTTAAATTTTATCGAAATCGTTCAAGCGGTTTTTGAAAAATCAACAGAAATTATATACATCGATAATAACTTATTGAAATCGGTTACATTTTTAAAATAAAAAGTTTTACAAACGTACAATTCACGGACACATAGTACACCCATACTCGGAAGAAACATTTACAGATACACAAAGTTTTCTTCAGTGTGAAAATCCACAAAAATTCAGTGCGGTGTTACTGACGAGGCACTAGACCTCATACGCAGTGCCAGTCAGTTTATAAAGAAACCTATTAAATGGTGCATAAACCTATATAATGTACACAATAGTGGTAAATGTGTGTGTGTGTGTGTGTCTGGATGCACCTGCAAGTTGATCAGCAGAGTGAGCAGTAGGTAGACGCGACACACCCGGGGGACTCGTCGGCTCCGCACCACCGCGCCCGCCGCGACGCGACCGTCACGATATATATATATGCACGAGGTAACTTCTTTAATCGACAAACAGTTTGCAGACTATTATGTTTAGCTGAGCCTATTTTCTTTATATTAATAGAGTGCTTGAAAGATTCGAAGTCTAATATCTAAGACCTTTCCTAAAAGCTAAAAGTATAAGACGACTAAAAAGAAACATGAAACCCAATCACCAAAAGAAACGCAATGATGACGATACTTGCACAGTCTGGCTGCTACTACAATAAAGAGAGAAAATCTTATGCCCTTCCTCTCAAATCGAATGTAGGCACCTATTGTACCTATAGCAAAACCGATTACATAACTCCCTACTATTAATAAATATCTCCAAAATTATTGGAAGCGTGTTTTTCGGTGACGAAACACAATTACATTCCTATTCAGAATTCAGATTGTCATTATCATTGTCATATTTTTTTTTATTACGTTGAGTCTTCTCAATGCTTACATTATGTAATTATTTTGGTCAACTATGTAATCATCTGAGATGATGATGACGCCGTCAGACCTAACGACAAAAGAGATAGACAGACGTGTGGCAGCAGCATGGAGGCGGTACTGGAGCTTAAAAGAGATCTTTAAAAACAAGGAGGCGAGCATGATCATCAAGCGAAAACTTTTTGATGCGTGTGTGTTGCCGGTGCTAACATACGGCTGCCAAACCTGGGCACTTAACAAAATACACTACAAAAAACTGGAAAGCTGTCAAAACGCAATGGAAAGAAGCATGTTGGGTAAACGGCTATCAGATAAAATAAGAACCACAACCATAAAGCAACACACAAAGACAAAGAATGTTACTGTAACTGTCAGCAAGCTAAAATGGAAGTGGGCGGGTCACATAGTAAGAGGACATGAGAAATGGTCAAAAGCAATAATGAACTGGTTTACAAGACATAGAAGAAGGAAGAAAGGCAGGCCATGCAGAAGATGGGTTGATGAGATAAGGACAATGGCGGGTGGCAAATGGACAACTATAGCTAACAATAGAGAACTATGGAGACAGTTGGGGGAGGCCGCAAAGGCCTCTCCCAACTGTCTCCATAGTTCTCTGTTCTCAACAATGAGGCAAACAGACAGGGCAACGCGGCAATCATATAATTTATTACATAATTACACAACTAATAATGAAAAACTAATATTGAAATTGTTAATAATATTATACTAACTTAAATTAAGTAATTTTTCTAATGTATGTTTTATCTGAATAAAGGCTTTTATTATTATTATTATTATGTAATCATCTATGCACTAACTAGTTTCCCAACAACAGCGACCACTCCGCCACAAACAGTTGGCATCACGCACACTATATAGTCTCGGTGTCGTCACCCACTACTCACACTGCTCGCTACTACGGTACGTACTCGTACGTATACAGTAGGTACATTATACGTACAGGTCACAGTCGAGTGGGTCCCGTTGATGGCGCCGCGTGATTCATTGCGATTGATTCCTCTACTCCAATTGATACTCAACGCACACCGTTAAGCTAATGTACACTTTGAATAGTCTTATAAAGGCGCTCTCACATATGCCATGTTGTGCAGGAGTACACGGCTGGTGTATAGCTTTATGGCAAAACTACTTAGGTACTGACGGAACAATATAATCATCATATTATATTTCGAACTAGGGGTCACCCGCGACTTCGTCCGCGTGGTATTTTGGAACGTACATTTGCCGATTTTGCAACATATCTCACTACTACTCCGCTCCTATTGATCGTAGCGTGATGTTATATAGCCTAAAGCCTTCCTGGATAAATGCACTATTCAACAAAAAAAGTTTTTTTTCTAATCGAACCAGTACTTTCTGAGATTAGCGCGTTAAACCAAACAAACAAACTCTTCGGTTTTATAATATTAGTATAGATATAAACGAGCCTCAGCACCGCTACACCGGGGCAAAGACGAGATATATAATAGCATCCATATATATCCCACTGCTGGGCACGGGTCTCTTCTCCTCTATCAAGAGGAAGGGTTGAAACTTTAATTTAGATACGCTGGCCTACTGCGGGTTGGTGCATCAGACATGACTTAGAATTTCTTCTAAGACATGTGGATTGCTTTACGATGTTTTCCTTCACCATTAGCAGATGGTTACACGTTTGATTAGTACATATTATTTCCACAAAGTGACATTCACATAAGAGAAACGACGAAATTACCACCGGTTATACAGTCATACATACAGACAGTTCAGGTTGTACAAACCCAACATCATTGTTCTGATCAGCGAGTGGATCTAGCACTGTGTATCTGTGACCTATGTAGACTATAAGTAAGAAAACATATAAAGTAGGTACATTATATTATGTGGAGATACACTAGACACAATTTGTTTCAACACTGGGTCACAAACAGCCGCGCGGAACGATCCAGTAACTAAATATTAGTACATGAAGTGCTGTTGTATCTCGGACAATAATCATCAATAAATGAATTCATAATTATAGTAATAATTAAGTAATCAATAGTGTCGTCAAGTGACGTAGGCTACAGCTACAGCAGCGGTGCTACGCACGTAGCACGCTTCGGAGCAACGCATACTACGCGATTGTCTAATATTTTATTTGGCCTTATATTGGCAACGTTATCTTATAATAATATAACTGAGGTTATACAATTATCGTTTTAACTGAAGCCCATTGGTTTTTCAAAACCGAAACCATAAGTAAAATTAAGCTGTCAAAGAAAAGTGTTATTGTTCTTGAACACGACAAAAGAGCGTCACTTCATCGTAACTTGTTCATTGTTTTGTTCAGGTAGCGCGCGGCTCCAGTGAAAGTTAACAAATGCATCGACACGGCAACCCGCACAAGTGCACAAATTACCCGCGTGTTATACGACGTACCTACACGCCGGGTAACGCGTATCTACACGCTATCTGATAATATAATCCGACGCTGGCTCCGACAGTGGACAGCGGTCACCGGTGACCGGCGGTGTAAGCGCGCCACAGATCACCGATAGCGTCACGAGCCGCCCTCGCCTCACTCGCACAAACGTCCAGTAAAGCTCCAACAAAAACGAACAGCCTCTCCTATCGACAAAATGTTCCTACTAACATTTCGCAAAAACCTATTATCAAACCTGAATTCGATAGATAAGGTTTCGTATTTAAACCAACAGTTATTTGTATAAATCAACGTTATTTACATATTATACAATTCTATTTTTGAAATAGCAAAATATCGCAACATCCCAAATTAGTTTTCAATAGAAAAGTAAAAAAAAAACAAAAAAACAAACAAAACCCACGATGTTATATGCTGATTGCTGCAAATTTCATACATTATTGGGATAAAATTTAACATGGTTTATTTAACTTGAATCTATTTTACATATTCAACAGATAGTAATACGATACAGATTATAATCACCTTACATATACATATATAACAGTTAACAATAATGCTGTCGGTGCATGTGTGCCGTGTGCCCATTTCTTGAGCAAAGGGAGACAAGGACTATTATATATGAATAAATTTAAAATCTAGATATCTAGTGCCGTCATTTTGCAGACAGAAAGAAAGAAGCCGATGCGCACGTTGCCGCGCGTGGTGCGCTCGGGGCAGCTCATTGTGACGCGAGGCACGCCGCGCCGCCGCCGCCGCCTCGCTCTACTATATGTACAGCTACTCGCTGATTTTTCAATATCCGGCGATATTCGAGCCGAGGCACACCTCCGCACAATAATACGCGCGAATATCTATCTAGTTAAGTACACGAGAGTCACACAGAATATTTATAAACTCCAAGAGTAACTTGTACAAAGAGATCCGTCGTCCGGCGCCGAGCAGCGAGCGTCGAGCGGCGTGATAAGTGCACCCGTGCATCATAAGTTTCATGTTCTTCCTAACGTGATTAGTCGAGCGAACTTTAATATCGTAGGTAAAAGTTTAAGTTGTACGTTTTTCTCTTCACTCGCCAACTAAAAAGTCGATATTAGTTTAGAATACCTATCTACCTACAAAGGTAGAGGTATAACGATGTTAAGCTCAGTGATAAGGGTAGTCAGGCTGTATAGGTACGAGTACAAACATACATAGGTAGCCTTCCTACCTGTAGGTATCAGTGAGCTCAACATTATTGCCTATTTACTAGTAGGTATTATGCGTAGGTAGGATGCGACGACGACGCGACGTGGGATCACGTGGGGGCCCAGGGGGCCACCACCGCCGTCACCGCCGCGCCGCCCGGACGGAAAGATCTCTTACTTCCAATCCGTTGAAAACCAATGACAATAATTGACTTTGGTGGTCCAGTGGCCGCAGTATGCGCTTGCTTTTTTCGAGGTTGTGGGTTCGATTCCCACACAGGACAAAACTTTGTGTTAATTGTTCCGAGTCTGGGTGTAATTTGTGTCCGTTTGTATTGTATGTTTGTAAAGTCCCCCGCGACACAGAGCTTGTTCTCTAGGGCGGGAGTTGTCTATTAAAGAAAAAATATGAGACTGTAGCGCCATCTCTCAGCAACTGTACTGTACTAAATTCTTTTGATTTTAAAAACAAACATATTTTTAGCAAAGGAAAAAAAATAATATTAACTTGTGTTTGACATGGAAGCCGCAGTTTAGGAAAGTTATAAATAAAACGTATATTAATAATATTGTGTCGCTAATATGTATGTATGTGTGAGTACTCGTATATAGGCTCAGTGAGTGTGTGACGCGAGTCTTGTGATGGTGTTATACGGGTTCACATTTTACATTCAGTGATTGAAAAAGCGAACGAACACAATAGGTAGGAGGTACCTACCATGTTTGTTTGCTCTAGGTAGGTACCTACATTATATTATTAGCCTGGTTTGGCAAACACGCCTGACTCCTAAGTACCTACAAATCTTTCTCATAATATTAAATGTAGATATTCAAACTAATATTCTTATGAGTGTAGATAGTAGTAACTTATAGATTATTGGTACTATTTATACGTAATAGGTTAATTTTTTATGAGAGACGGGGTACCTTTCCCACAAGCGAACAAGCCTGGCTGGGGAAGGACCTTCACCTAATAGAAAACTATTCTACGAACCTACTTGTCGTTCGTGTTAGTGAATACTTACCTATATTAATATATGTCTCCAGAACATTTTTGTACCTATAACGCCGACTCACGAGTGATGCCCTTAGTATTGCCACTGCCTATAGGTTATGGTCACTTTTTGTACATTTACATAAAAGTACGAGACGGTAGTACCTATCAAATAACTCTGCACTTAACAGGAAACCGAAAGCAACAGCTAAAGCACTGTGTTTCTAACACACCGGCTTAATCTTACTTACCGAGTAGCAGTACTATAGGTACGATCACAGGGAGTAACGGGAATACGGTAAAATATAATATGCTATAGTTTGAATGGATGGATGTTTGGTACTTAATCACGCCTAAATGGATCAGGGTGAAATTTGGCACAGAAATAGATTATAGATATGATATAGATGGATAGCACATAGGCTACTTTTTATTCAGAAAAAAACGCTATACTCATATGACTGGAAGCACGAGCGAAGCCGCGGGCGTAAACTAATTATAAAAAGGTACTTAAATACAATCAGCGCTTCTCGAGACGTAAGCTTATAATCTAAAATAGTTACATGAGCGGATTATACGTAGATATTTAACGTTAACTTTTATACCTCTACCGTTTACTTGACAATCTTCTCAACAAAAATGTACGCACCAACAGCGCGCGGCGGTCGCCTCTCTCGGCGCTAATCCTCCGAGGAGCTTCTTTGTCACCTGCTTTCATTAGCTTATGACGGCATTGTGAATCGTAAACCTCTTTCATAACTCTACAATTGTTGATAATTTGAATATTATAATTACGTATTAGCTCGTCTTAACTAATGATCACATTAACTGACAGAAATGACCTACTATGCTTAGGTACATTATTACACTATAGGTATATAGACTTAGATGTTAACAAACCAATTTTACAGTGATGTGTTCAATACAAAATTAAGTGTTAGAGCAATTGATGATGACCTACGTATGGCGTATTTACCTAGATACGCTATAGTTTGTTAGTTCGCATAGGTACTCCCAGTGCTATCTTATCCTACCTTTGGTATACCACCACTCTAATACGTCCACATTGTCATAATAATCACTCAGATGAACCATAAAAGATTGATCACCATGATATACCTACCTATTTCATAGCCTTTCGCCAAGTATACCTAATACTAGTTACTTAATCACATTACCTATACCTACTAGTTAGATAAAAGCTAAGCTAAATAACTAGTAATACTGGAGCGTAAGTTAGCGTGACACGACGTCAAAATTAGTAGTAAGCACAAAATGAGTGCGGACAGGAGCGCCGCCGCCGCCGCGCGCTGTAACGACATTATCCTAACACACCTAACGCCGTACCTACAGTTAGGATAAAGAGCTTTGGGCTGTCGCAGGCTGATGATGATGATACAGGCTTTACAGTAGGTAAGCAGCTAGACACCTACTAAAACTCTCTCGTACAGTTTCATGACGCAGTTGAATGATACACAAACAGATAACGTATAGATACTGGTATGTGTTCATAAATGCGTGCAATCACAAACTAGCACAAAGATTTACTAACTAGTTTCAAGATAAAGTTAGAAGAAATATCGAATATTGTGAGTTGTCGACTCGACGGACACGTCGACGCGACGTGCACGACTCGACGGCGACGATGCGACGCGGGCCCGAGCGAGCACCTACCGGCTACCTAGCGGGCCCTAGGGCTGGTGCGACGTGACGAAAAAAATGATGAAGTCGTCGCTTCATCATTTTTTTTTTAGTGACAGCCTGTTCCTTAAATGGGTGTGTTACCTATGTCAAATAGATAGATGGCGGTGACACATACATTTAATTTAGAGATGTGAGCGTTAGCCATAGTCTGAGCAGAGAGTGACTCAGCAGGTAGTCAGATACCTAAAGCATGTCGATAAAACTTAGACAATAAGTAATAATTTCTTAATATGCACCTACTTTGTTTAATATGCACCTACTTTGTTTATCTCTGCATCACCCTAAGGTTGACTGGTAGATAATGCCTCTGGCATTAAGTCCGCCTTTACCAAATTTGTGTATAAAGTTTTAAATAAATAAATAAATAAATAAGTACTTATCTTTACTTGTTACTGATACTGAAACTTAAACTATAACTGAGTTATTAGATACCTATGCAGCCAAGTGCAGAGGTCTGTAGACAGCTTCAACAATAAGCGAATCTGTGATATAAAAGTATTCTGTCTATAGCACAGTCCACCCTGCTAGCGAGCGAAGGATCTTCTTTCTACGTACCTCTCCTTATGTATCGTAGTTAGTAAAAAATACATACAATAGTTTCTCTCGGCCGCAAGCTCGCTCGCTCGATAGATGGCAGTGTGGCCTGCGCTTAAATAATCATGCAATATAGATGTCAGCTTACTTATTCCATCAATCAAACCGTAATGAATAAATAAGTTTAAATGTATTAATAAAGTAACGATGTGTGTACATGGCTGGAACTGGCAACCCTGAGTGCATTATTAACGAAGAGCGGCGCGCGGCGGACACTCGCTCGTTTATTATTTGTACACCTAGCGCCACCTAGCGCCACCTCGCGACAACTTCACCAACTTCTGACTTGAGTTGCACCTACTCCGCCGCCGCGCCGGGATCACTTATTTTCTTTGTACCTACTTTTTTGTGTTTTCGGATACTTGAAACGATTAGATATTGATTGCAAACTTGGTACAAACTTTATTGATGCAGACACCTGCTGAAATATTAAATACTTATACGATACAATATCAATCAGTTTGAATGCTTTATTGCACATAATGCTACGTTAAAGTAGATTCATTAGACACATCAGCATATCATGGATACGCAGAATAATATTATTTAGGTACTTATAGCATTATATTTTGGGGTTACTCCACTCATAGTGAATTGGCAATTAAAAGCGCAAAACAGGCGTGTCCGGTCAATCTCCAACATCTCTAAAACAGTTGATAGCTATAAGCTTCATTGAAAAAAATATTATGACACTGAATTTTAAGAGAAATTACATTTAACTATTTGGAAATCAAAAGAAATGTTATCCTTCCAAATTTACTTTTATAAATAATAGTTATTTATGTATGGCTCCACGAATCTAGAACCAGCTTCCTAAAAATAGATATCGTAGAATTCCTGTATAGCACGCGGCCGGTAACTAAGTTATGAACGTGGCCGAGGCCCCTTGCATTGGCCCTTCTGTATATGTATACGAGAACAACAAATATATACGAGACACATGTCCCGCGCTGCTCGGTCTAGCTACTCGCTAGTGGTGGGCGGTGGCAGGCGTGCGTGACGTGCCAGTGCGGCTCGTGGTCGTCACGTAGTCGTCGCGCGCTGATTGCGTCCCACAGGACGGTCCCGTCCCGACGTGCCGTGCCGTGCTCCTGTTACGTCACTACCACAGAAATAGATCGAGATAGAACGGCGAAGTAGGCGTGGAACGCGTGCCACTACCTAGTACTAATGTGCACGCTTCACATATATTTCACATCGAGCATCCTCATTACGCCGTGCGACTCTTTTAGCTGCGTTCGGGACGTACAAAATTATTAAAATCTACAAAAATATGCCGTATTGCTCCGTCGCAAATTGTAAAAATCGAAGTAGTAAAGTAAACACGAAGAAAGGAGGCATTTCATTTCATCGGTAAGTGTTTAAATATAACTAAAAACTAAGTTTTACGAGAATCAAAATTATTATTTCACCTTTACCATGTTTGACAAGGACGATCATAAATTATTTACTTTTCGCTAAGCTTAATATCCATTACTTTCGCTGTACAATGTTCTTACTCATAACCATTAATTGAGCGCGCAACGGACATCGAAACAAATGAGATTTACAATATTTCTAAATCGGTAATGAGACGGCAGTCCTTTGCTGTGATTGGTTGGTTGTTTGGTTGGTCGTCGCATCGAATGCGCTAGAGATTGACGCAACGTGTCGTCACAGTCGTTGTATTTATCGATAAACAAATTATTTATACAAAGAACACATGATCTTAGCTCATCTGTTTATTTATTATATTACGTAACATTTGAAATTCAAATGAAATTGGTTTTAAGCATGCATTACATCAATTTTCAATAATAAAGTTATTTTATGATGAAATACTATAAAGTAAATGTTAGACAACTTTAGTTTAAAATTAAAATCCTTTTAATTTTGACAACGTAAATTAAAGTAGGTATATATACCTATTATAGATACCTGTTTGCCATAGAAACATAACGTAAAAGCGCCCATACTTTTTTGGCATAGTCATCATATTAAGGAACTTTTAAAAATTGTTATTTAAAAAAATGAATTGGTAATGTAACTTATCTAAAATATGTAGTTATATTTGTTACTTATCTAAAACATTCAGTTATATTTACGTTTTAATTAAAGTAATGAGTTTTACTTTCCTATCATTATACCTTAATAAAATTTAAGTAATAACACGTAATTAATTGTTTTCATTTATGTATGACAAAAAATACAATTTATTACGTAAAAATAAATAGGTAGTTCAACACCCCACGTTGCACAGATGGCTGTCGATAATTGGGTAAATGTGTCTCCTCACTACTTCGGGCTCGCTTAAACTGGTTGACCCGCAAAGTGGGTGTGGCTTGTTGAAATAGTGGCACGCGCGAAATATATGCAGAATGTGTTTATCACCATTCTATCTCGATCTATTTCTGTGGTCACTACTCTCCAGCTCCGAGCCCGTGATTACTTTTTATTTGGAACACGTCACTTTTACAGAGAATTGTATTTTTATTATTGTTGCCAGAGAGCAGACATAAGGTAACAATTCACAGCTAAGCAGATACGACAGAACAACTAGTGCTCGCCGGGAGTGATTTGAAGTTTCGAATAACGTTATTGCGACGCACGCTATTTCGAATATTTTTACAACTGGTACGTTTTTTCGAAAAACTCTATATCGAATGACGTTATTGCGACCAGGGTTGTTGCGAATATCGAATGTAGTACATATTCAAAATATAATTTTCCAAATCGGTCCAGCAGTTTCTGAGTAATCTGGTAAGTAATATAGGTACAAAAAAAATATTGTGACGAAACCTTCTTCTTTCTAAATTCGGCTAACAATCAAATTAGGCAACAAGTGACAGCTTTTATATATTAACTGTTTATCATTGGTTAAAAATGTCCACGTAAATTGCGAAGGGGTCTTCCTTCACAAATACAACCCTGGTCGCAATAACGTCATTCTATATAGTTTTTCTAATCAATGTGTTTCCAAAAAAACGTACCAGTCGTAAAAAAAGCCAAATAGCGTGCGTCGCAATAAAATCATTTGAAATTCCATATCACTGTCGTGTTTGCCTTATGACGGTCAACCGGAAAAGTTATGTATATGGTAACAAGAGATCGGCGGCGGCGGGCGCGGGGGTGGCAGGCGTAGGGAGGGGGGGGGGAGGGAGGCAATAAACAAGTAAACAAGTCAAACTCTTACAAATAAATACTATAATCTATTATGTACAAAATGTGACTAACACAATGTTACATTAACTTACACATAGCTACAAACTACTAAAAATATTAACTCTCGTAGAACACGTCAACACTCTATACACGCGCGCGCGCACACACTCTCTACCTATGTCACACGACGACGCGGACGACACGACCGACGCGACCGACACAACACCTCTACTTACACTAAACATACATACATATATATATATCTAACACACACGCACACACACACACACAATGTCGTGTAGAGGTGATGGTGGTGTGTATGAGCACGTCACACGTCACACGTCACACGCTCGGTAGTGTTACAGTAAAGTTCATGTCAAATATTTGTGTGTCACGTGTCGATATAGTTACAACAAATGGTCTTGACGCTAAACATCACTATCGCTAAACGTCACTGTCGACAAATGTCACTTTTAGAAAATTTCATTTTCGCTCGATGACATTAACGTTACTGAGATCTTTTATTAAAATATTTCAGATTCAAAAATCATTAATTATATATTTATTTAATTTTTCTTTTAATGATTTTTGATTGGTATTTTGTATTGAGAATCATTCTTATAGTAATGATTTGATTGAAATGTATGAACTAGAGGTCGCCCGCGATCGCTTCCGTGTGGTAATTTGGAATATTTCCCTCGATTTTGCAACATAACTCACTACTGCTCCGCTTCTATTGATCATAGCGTGATGTTATCTAGCCTTTCTGGATAAATGCAATATTCAATAAAAATATTTTTTTTCTATTTGGACCAGTACTTTTCGAGTTTTGCGCGTTCAATTAAAACAAATTCTTCAGCTTTATAATATTAGTATAGATGACATTACCCAATGTGAAGTTTGGCGAAAGTGATGAAAACGTTTGCCGCCGTCATTGTTTAGTGTTCAAGTTCAGTGTCAAGATATCGTCGCTCAGCGTACGACAGCTCCTCGTTACCGCAGGTGGGTGGTGGGTGACCACATACTATACATAAATATAAATCAATTACATCCAATCGATCGTAATACATGTTCAATATTTCTGATACAACATACTCGTATGCGACAGTGGCGGTCGTCGGTCACTCGCAGTAGGAGGCGGTGAGCACGTAGAAGTAGTCCCCGGGGTCGGCGGGGCGGCGGCGCAGGCGGCTCACGTACTTGGTGAAGGCGGCGGCGCCGGGGTCGCAGTACACCAGCGCCAGCGCGTTGTGCGCGGGCGGCAGCGACACCAGCGCGCCGCCCTCCGCCTCGCCCTCCGCCTCGCCCGGCGCCACGTAGCAGGCCGCGCCGCCCGCGCGCGCGCGCCCCGCCCCGCCCAGCGCCAGCGCCGCCTCCAGGCGCGGGCGCGCGTAGTGCGCGCGCGGCGGCAGCAGGCGGTAGTCGCCCGGCGCCCAGCGCTGCAGCTCGGGCGCGCCCGCCGCCAGCGCGCCCAGCGCCAGGTCCGTGCAGTCGGCCAGCGCGCGCACCAGCGCGCAGCTGGCGAACAGCGCCAGCAGCGCGCGCAGCGGGTGCGCGGGCTCCTGCGCGGCGGCCCACGCGGCGGGCACGCGCGCGTAGTGCCGCAGGTTGGCGGGCCCCGCGCGCTCCCAGGGCACGCCGGGGTCCCGCAGCGCGGCCATGACCTCGGCCAGGCGCGCGGGCGCCAGCAGGTCCCGCAGGCACACCTCGCTGTCGCGCTCCATCTGCGCCTGGATCTGCATGCGCGTGCGCGGCGACATGTACATCGGCTCCAGCCACTGCTGCAGCACCACCTGCGACACCACCACCGGTTAAACTATCAACGTAATGATCGGTTTAATACTATGTATCTAAACTTACCTCTTCTCGAAAATTGGAAAGTACCACGCAATCAAAATAGAACACAATTCAAAGGTTAAGAACGCATGTTGTGCGTCATTACAATACCCCCGGTATTGTAAGCGTAGGCTACAATAACTGATTACCACCAGAAGGACCGTATGCTTGTTACCTTAGTAGTACAAAAAAGAATATCAGATTATGCACAGTGTCTTTAATTTAATACAGATTTTTGCGTTCAGAGTGTCTGTTTCTTCTACTATTTTCAGCTCAACTTTCTTTTTGTTTCTTTACATAAGAAACTTCTCCTGATAATAACGAAATAAAAATAGCAAAATCGATTCAACGTGTTCGGACATTCAGCGATTCATTTTTACACGCTTTTCATTAGCTTCACCTGTATGTTTGTAACCGACTTCTTTGGGCGCGATTTTGACCCACTTTAAACAATCAGATTTCGTTCAAACTTTATACATTTATCGAGGACCGATGACAATACACTAATTTAATAAAAAGTAGAAAATAAATTAAAAAAAAAGCTTTTTTTAAATAGAATATATTTTTTTATCCACACTAATATTAATTTATATTTATTGAAATTTTTAACACTATTCTTCTATTTTTTTAGTTCGGTTTTCTATAAGAAGCGTGTTTTTTAGTTTTTTTAAACTATTATTTATTGTCTACTTTTTATCAAATTAGTGTATTATATTATAGACGAGGGTCGCCCGCGACTTCGTCCACGTGATAATTTGGAACGTACATTTTCCCGATTTTGCAACATATCTCACTACTGCTCCACTCCTATTGATCATAACGTGATGTTATATAGCCTATAGCCTTCCTGGATAAATGCACTATTCAGCAATTTTCTAATCGAACCAGTACTTTCTGAGATTAGCGCGTTAAACTAAACAAACGAACAAACTCTTCAGCTTTATAATATTAGTATAGAAGTATAGATGTAACTTTTGTACAGTCAGTTTTGGTGAGAAATAAAATGATTATTATAATTTAAAAAAAGTGAGCAATCTTAGTTGATGAACACGGTACAGCAGTAGCGTAGCACTCACGATTTCGTTGTGCGGCCTGATCTGTGGCGGCGGCGGCGGGGGCTCCGGCTCGTGCGGCGCGGCCCCGCCCGGCGCGGGCCCGTGGAACCAACCGTTGATGGACAGCCGCGGCAGCTCCAGGGACAGCACCTCCTCCACCTGCACCACACACACACACACGGTCTACTTCACACACTCGCCCACTGTCCACTGTGACTGCTCTACCGACTAAATCTCTTCTACAATTACTTGAGTTCAATTAATTATTACAATTAGAGCATAATCATCAAAAAGTTTGGACGTAAATATAAAGCTTAGTTAGCGTAGCTGACGCAGATTTTCATACTTGTGTGCAAACTAAGCTAACTAAAATATGCTTAGCTCGCGTTAGTCGTGTATGTCGAGCGCAGGTTCGTTGTGTAACAAATATGGAGCCAGTTATTGAAATTGTTAAACTATTTTCTCGTTTTCCTTAATTTAATCTTCTTTTTCTGTGTAATGTGAACTTTCTTCATCGATGATGTTCATGGCGAGCGTACGTCCGTGTACGCTCGCCATGAACATAATCATAATACACTCTGTTATATCACTCTGACGGTCTAATGGGACGATAAATCGACACAAGTAGGTACAAGTAGTGACTGCCTTGGTGTCCAGTGTCCAGTGGCCGCAGTATGCGCCTGAGGTTGTGGGTTCGATTCCCATCCCACAAAGAGTTGTTTTGAGTCTGGGTGGAATTTGTGTCCGTTAATTGTATGTTTGTAAAGTGCAAAGTGCCTGCTACACAGAGCTTGTTTAGTGCGGGAGTTGTCTTTAAAAAAAAAAAGTAGAGATGCGCACAGGACCAACGGCCTCACATGCCTTCCGAGACACAGTGGGATCACAATGTGTGAGAAAATACTCAACCATCTATAGCAATCTCTCGCTCACATATCAATACAGTACCTGATGATAGGAGTCGGTGCCGACTTTGAAGAAGGCGAGCATGTTGTTCCTGGGGTAGACGCTCCGCACCACGTCGCGGGGCGCGCCCCACTCGTCCCGCGCCAGCAGCTGCAGCGCGCCGCCCATGTGCCGCGCCCAGCCGCCCCACGACTCCTCCTTCTCCTCCGCCTGTCGCCGCCACAATACAACAGTTACTCGTACACCGATACAATATAACAAAGTGCCAGTTACAGTATGAAGGACACACCTCATGGTGGTCGCCCGCCCCGTTCTCCACGGTCCCGGGCGCGTTGGGCCGCCAGGGCGCCAGGTACAGGATGAAGGCGACGCGCCGGTCGGCCAGCAGGTCGTCGTGCACCAGCAGGTGGTCGCCGGGCCCGTACAGCGAGCACGACGCCGACACGGAGCGCAGCGTCAGCCCCGTCACCTCGGACACCTGCACACAGCACACACAACGACACTTGCCACTGTTGCCGCACCTCCGCTACTCACGGTAGGTGTGTGCGGTAGTGTGTACACTCACCCAGGTCATCACCTCAGTCTTGAGCAGCTCATATATACCTCTGATACTTCTCTGCCACGTGAGGTTGGCCAGGTCTGTGGTCTGGTGGAACTCGTACAGATCCATCTTCTTGCGTGACCAGTCCAATGTGTTCATGTCATCAACAATGTTGTTGATCATCTCAGGGTTGGCGAGGAAGTCCTGCAGCAAGCACAGGCGGAACGGCTCACACGTCAGGGTCACCTCACCACTCTTCAAGTCTTTCTGCTCTTTCCAGTGAAGTGATAGCCTATCTATTAATTCTTGTGACTGTGGAACATATACATATATATTATTTTCATAAACTTTGCAACTCTCTATTTATCTTTAAGATTGAAACAAGCCCTGATGACACCACCTTCCATCACCATCTACTTTATATCTAATTATTGTATAACTATTTTGTTATTTAGAAATTTCATGACACTTACTAAAACAGTATTTTTGGTACCTATACATTATAACATTGTAAATAGTAATAGAATTAATGTAACCTTAATAAATAAAATTGTTCATATAACAAGTACAAGACTAGTGTGGACGGTACCCACATGTGAACAATGTACACAACAGACAACTCTCTGACATACATTGTTGATTAAGATTCTAACAAATGTATGAAGTTGAAAAAAAGAAGGTAAAAGTATACCTTAATATTAGGATTAAACTGTGGGTCATCCATGCGGTTGGCCCGTGGGTTGAGCTGGGCCTTCACAGCCTTTATGTCAGCCTTATTGTCCTCTACTAGGATAGAGTCATCCTCCCATGAGTCCTCAGACTCAGAGCTGTACTCTGACGATGACGATGATGGTGCGTAGTCAGCTGGAAACAATTTTAGACAACATAGTAGTAGTAGACAACACAAATATGTATGCGATGAATCATTAGCATAATCAATCAGCAATATAATGATTTTACATATTATAAATGTTCATTACCAACATCATCAAAATGTTACAATATTTTTATATACCTACTACTTGGGTGGCAAACAAGTATATGGCTTGCTTGATGTTAGGCAGTTACCATAGCCTATAGATGCTTGCAATACCAGAGGTATTACTTGTGTGTCGAGGGCCCAATTTTTTCAAACCAGGGCTTTAAGATAGTGTATCCCTGGGATAAGAAAACCTTTCTTTCAAACCAGATCCATAAATTAGCTCTGGAGACCTGAACTCACACACCGGGATACAAGTACACGGCTGAGTGTTATTTGGCGTTGATCTTTTGTTAGGTGGAGATCCTTCCCCAGTTGAGCTTGCTTGCCAGTTGGGTACCCTACCTCTTTTGAACTGCCTGTCTTCAAGTACAAACTCTACATCATTTAAGCCAAAAGACATCTGCTGCTGAACATAGGGCTACATGTATATACAACAAAGGCCTATGCGAAACTCTATCACTTCAGGTCACATTTCTTATCCAACAAACTGTACATCATTCAGAACTAAGTAGTAATATTATATTATTATTATGAAGTACTGCCATATATTATAATGACATAGTGTATGAACATGTTAGACGCACACAATATACAACAACAACAACATTTTTACAAAAAGTACGGGCTGTGATGTAAATAAGCATCGCTCAAATAAACATCATTTAAATTTATGTTTCCCGCGCTTTGTGTACGGCACAAGAGTTGCGCGTCGCCTTACCTCTTCGGATCCGCTTGACCTCGTCAGCTGAGGCCTGGTACGAGTTGACGGCACACACGTCCGAGTCATCAGTGTCGGTGTCCGAGATTTCGATCACGGTGGATGAAAAGCTCCGCTTGGAGGGCGGCCGGGCGTCCGTCGCACCATCGCCGCTGCTGCCAGGTCCTTCGTCCGCCGGAGCCGTGCTCGACGACGGCTCCTCGTTATCTCTGCTGGGTGAACTCATAGTCCACTACACGACACTACATAATACGCGAAAGAAAAACAAAACGAACCCAATATGATGCGACGCCTAACCTAAAATTTTGTTGACGTCCTAGTGAGTGAACATGAACAAGTGTTGCCTTATATAAAATAAATAATTTCAATTAATTTTTACGTTTCCATTAGACGTCTAACGAAAAAATTTTATGACGCCTAAGCCCTTACTCCCAAACATATAAAAGTAAGTGTACGGCCTGAGTGCACGCTCTATTCGAGCGTCGGGCGGGGCGGGGCGTGCAGCGTTCATGTTAAACACGTGCTACCCGTAGTGGCCGTCCTGAGTGCCGGCCGAGCGGAGCGTGGCCAGCAGCGGGCTTGTTTGCGTCGAGCGTTGTGTTTTGCAGCGGTGATACGAGCGTTCTTGAAGGATGTCGTTTGAAGAAATACAAAATAAACCTGAAATATAATCTTCGCATTCTTTATATAAGAACAGAATAGTTAAAGCAAGAGTGTGGAGGGAATTAGCATGAAATTTATCTTCATTCACCCTTAATGTTTCAAATAACGTAGAAAACTCTCCAAATTGTTTTCTTTGCTTCACAATGTTACTAGGACTTTGTCTTGACTCATAATTAAATTTTAGCCACAAATTTTCTTCTAAATACATATCAATAATATCGTACGACGCAGACGCCATGATCGACACAAACGAGCGTGCACTGAGGCCACTTAAAGAACGCGCTTTCGACCGCTCTTCGCCGCCCCGCCCGACGCTGGAATAGAGCGTGCACTCAGGCCGTACACTAAGAGTTTTTATCAGATCAGAATCTTTGTCTTCTATGTTTGTTCTACCACCACAACAGGCTGCTTCGAAAAATAAATTGGTATGATGTCCAATGACCACAACCACGTTTTATCAAGGTAACTCCTAACCTAACCCCTTCCTCATACTATTCTATACTAATTTACCAAAATGGGCAAACAACCATATAGCCCGCCTGATGATAGGCATTTACGCTTGCAACACCAGGGATGTCACTCGCCCGTTACTGACCCTATAAAAACCTTATAAAACTGCGCGCAAACATCCGTGCTGCGCGCATTCTACTACTGCAACTGTTTGTTGACTTTTCACTTGCAACTTATACAATATGGTGCACGCGACCTGCACGCGTAACGCGCGATTATATTATGTCCTTCATTGCAAACGTTCATAAGCGTACTACATTTGGTTCGTGCTGCTTACCATCAGGTGTAGGCAGCGCAGGCGTCGGTGTAAATATAATTAAAAGAGCAGTATTAGTTAGCCCATATCATAAACTTTTCTCTTTACACTGGTCAATTTCCCAGTGTATGGAGAAAAGCCTATGTTCGCCCTCTGCCTAAAATTTCCAATCCTTCACTTCTTGATCACTATCGTCCCATTTCAATCCTACCCTTCCTATCCAAAATCCTTGAGGCATGTGTCCATAAACAGCTGTCCAGGTCTGTAAATCATAACAATATCCTCTCACCACTCAAATCCGGTTTCAGACCTGGGCATAGCACTGTTTCAGCCTTACTCAAAGTGACTGGCGATATTAGAGCAGGCATGGAGGACACTAAAGTTACTGTGTTGGCTTTGGTGGACTTCTCAAATGCTTTTAATACCGTCAGTCACGATATCCTTTTAGCTATCTTATCCCATCTTAAGATTTCATCGGAAGCCCTGGAATGGTCCGCTATACTTGTGGGGGGTTCTCGAATACTATCAAGAGTGGATATCAGATTACTTCCTCCCGTCATATTTGACGGGTCTATTATACCGTATAGCCCACATGTGAAAGATCTGGGGTTATTAATCGATTCCACTCTTGATTGGCAATCCCAGGTGGCTAAAGTCAGTCAGAAGGTTGTTGGATCCCTACGCTCTCTCTACCGCCTAAAGAATTTCCTCCCTATTCAGACGAAGACAATGCTTGTGCAGACACTAATTTTCCCTATAATCGACTATGGTGATGTGTGTTATCTCGACCTGAATGCAGATTTACTCAATAAACTTGACCGACTTCTCAATAATTGCATTCGGTTCATTTTTAATCTACGTAAGTACGATCATGTATCAACTTTTCTTTCCCAGCTGAACTGGTTGCCTATTCGACAGCGTCGCAACGTGCGAGCCTTGACTATACTCTTCCCTTCTTCATTCTCCAAATGCTCCTTCCTATTTAACACCCAACTTTCAATTCCGTTGCTCCATCCATAGCCGAAACTTACGATCTTCTAACAATCGTCTCCTTGCCTGTACCACTCATAACTCCAGCCTTGTTCATTCTTCCTTCAATATTCAATCAGTTCTTCTGTGGAACGAGCTCCCTCTCGAAATCAGGATGACTGATAACCGGGTGGCGTTTAAAGCCAAAGTGCGTCAGTTTTACAGCAGTCGTTTGTTAACTAAAACTTAATGTAGTCGTATATTTTTTTCTTTGTATGTATTAGTAATCATATGTTATATATATTATTGGTATATATTATAGGTATATATATATATTTATTTATGTATATGTAGTTATGTGTAATTATGTTTTGTGTTGCATCTTATTCCTTAGTTTCTTTTTTATGTTCTTTATTATTATTATCACCTGCCATGCTTATCTCTGCATCCCCCAAAGGTTGACTGGCAGAAAATGCCTTAGGCATAAAGTCCGCCTTGTGCAATTTGTTTGCAGGAAGTTTAAATAAATAAATTAGTGATTATCGCAAATACTTTGCCATTGAAAAAGCGTAATGTTACTTCACGGTCAGGCTTGAGCTGAGCAGACATGGCAAACCGTTTGCTAAGGTAACACTGAAGATGACAGTCGTTGACAGTCGTGAACTCGTGAGCGTGACAGAATATTAATCTATGGTGACAGACAAACTGACATAACAAGTGACGTGACAGCATACGTCACAGAGTACTATAATATAGGTGGAAAAGAGTGCCCTCTCTCTTGACTTTTAGCCATGACATGTTTGAAGCGCCATCTCCATTTCTTAACTAGAACTACTGATCTATCTCACACACACACACGCACACGTCTACCTACACACACTAATGTAATTGATATTAGATTTATATGATGAGCCTTGTATTTCCCAGTACCGAACTATTTTGTTCTAATTTTCTTGCGGAACATTATTTTGTAATAATACCAATATTTAGGAAATCAAGTATTCACATCAAGAAAGTAAGAACAATGTTCGGTACGGGGAAATACTGGATAAATGCAAAAAATGGGTTTTAATAAAACAATTAAGTAGTAGTTCATTTTCTTTATTTTCTATTTTTATAATTTTTGTGCTTATTATAATAATTAACAGCAGTTAATTTTACTTCATCATCGCCTTCATATTTTATTTTTCCAGACAAAATCCGATTGACAGACCGACACCAACTGTAAATAATTATATTTAATGTTGTGTCGGTAAACATTTTATAAAGGTCGTCTTTGTGACTGGGACAGTTAAATATATTTGTGATTAGCAAGTCTGCTAACGAAGTTATATTTGTTTTTAAAAACAATTTGGGCACATTTTTTTTCAGAAAAGAAATGGCCATGCTTTGTATTTCTTTAAATAAGTATTCGGTTTTCTCACTGGGATAGCAAAGCCATTTCTTTTTTTGGTACTCTTTGGCTGTAATAAAAGAATTATTTTTATTTGAAGTGTTATCTAATAATTCACTCCTACAATTTTTGCAACCTTTGACAACTTTTTTTAGACATTTAGTCAAGACCCAACCACAGACATAGTTGCTTTGACCAGCATCATTTTCATGTTGCTGATCAAAGCAAGCTTCATTGTTAAAATTAATTGTATTTTTTTCTTCGGAAACATTAGGAGTCACATTTTTTTCTTTTAAAAAAAAATCCAAATTTTGCAGGCATTCGTTGAAATCCTCCTCGCAATTACCTCTCCCCGAATGAGGAGAGCTATAATTATTCAAAAGAAGCGCTTTGAACGCCCCCTCAAAACTAACTGTATTAGGCGCTATATTTCTTACTCCATAACTCCTAATGTTTCCAAAGAAATTTTCTAAAGGGTCTTGATTAAAGTTCCTGGTCATCATAGCATCGAGTCTATAATTACAAGACAACACTTGCCAAAGGAGTTCCATACCCTCTATCGTTTTAATCAAATTCGTAACAGACGGCACCACTTTCTCAATCAATCGGACTTTGTTTGCAACAGTAACTTTTTTGACAAATTTGATGGTCCTTAGAACTATTTTGGCTTTTTTCCACAGCTCATGATGAGGTGTGTTACGTTTTACAGGTCCTTTAAAAACTTTGCCATTCGGTATGGAGAAACTATTTACATTCAATGAGTCAAACAAATCGTCGATTAGAAGGGTCAAGTCAACTAGTTGTCGGCATTCAATAGGCAAATCGCCCCTTGCTGTCAAATGTTCAGTCACAACAGCAACACTGTGACTGAACAATTGTGTTGCCGACTTGACCCTCATTTTTTTTATTTTCTCTGGATTAATATGCTCTTCTGTGAGCTTATGTAAAAGTCTTAGCTCTCCATACGATTTATCGGCATCATACACCATTTTGAAGTAGTCCCATTTTACGATTTTCTCCTCATTATTGGTAACATATCTCAGATCCTTTGTTAATAAATTGTTTCTAATGCCTTTTATTAGATGAGGAGTATCATACAGTGGGACTACAACGTGACCTTTAAAACGCATCACTTCATGACGCCATTCTTTACCTTCGCGGAAATAATTTGCTTTGGTTTCCTGAACCAATTCTGTTATAGCACTGACATTAACAGGACTTTGGTCACAAACAGTGTTTACTACTATGAGACCACATTTAAAACATTGTTCGATAACTGATTTTAATTTAGTTTTTAATTGCAATTTGCTTAAGCAATTCGTAAAATAATACGCAATTGGCTGCTTATAATTATTTTTCACTCCCTTCACCATGAAAACCAGTACATGGTCAGCAAATACTTCCTTCGAGTCCGAAGTAAAACCTTCCAATTTGTCTTTTTGAGCTGAATAAAAAATTTGCGGCGTGATTGACATTTCATCGAAAATGAGGCTACACAGCCTATCCTGGATCTGTTTTTTGAGCAAAGTTTTATTAATTTTTTCAAAAATTATATTATTAATTCCAGGTGCTAACTTTATTTGACTCAGTAATCGTTTCATAGCTTTGCATGAAGGGAGAGCAAAATATTTATATAATAGCCTGTAGCACTTAGGGCTTTTTTTGTACAAAGACAAACTTAGGATTTTCTCCTCAATTGTAAACCGCCTTCCTTTTGGTTTATTTTTTGCTTGTTGCTGCATATGTACAAACAATTGAGCTGGTTTAGTCATATGTTGTATGACTTGCTGAAATATGACATTTTGTGACAACTTCTGTGCATTACTCAGTCGTTCCTTATACAGTTGGCCCCTTTTGCGCAAACCACTTATCTCTGTTTGCAGATACTTAATTTTCTTCTGGAATGGTCGTATAACATTCGATCTGGTGCGGAAAGATATTCCAGAAGCAACTGAAAATAGAGAAATGAACACAATTACCTACATGATTATCATTATATTGTACACCAAAGTATTGTTATAATTAGGATTGGTGTTAAAGTGATTACTAGGAACAATACTAATAAGTAGAGGGTTTGTACATTTTGAACCATATTGAAAAGAATGAGAAATCTGCATTTTTTTTACTAAATCATATTATTTGGACTCTCTCTAAACAATAATAAAATTTAGACATTTTCGAGTACCAAAATAGAGTAAAATAATTAAAAAAGTCATAGCAACACTTTATTCATTACATTTTACTAAAAAAAATAGCATGAGTGTAGTTGTTAGTTAAACCAAAGTCAATGAAAAAATTAACTTGTATTCAATAAGTATCATATGCATATAAATTAAAAGCTTACCATTAGCAGCTTTTTTTGAATCGTCTTCACTTATTGCACAGTAGTTATGTTCTGCTAACACATGACATACAGCAATACTGTTAATTTCACCTGAAAAATATAAAATTGCACAATGTTAATACATTTGTTCCCACAACCAAGCTAACAATCTATCCAGCTGTTACAAAACAGTTCATGTAAAACTATTGTAATAAAATTACATACCTAATACATCAGTAGAAGGTTGAGTAGCAGTAGGCCAAGTAGCAGTAGGCTGATCATTATCAGTAGTCTCCATCGGGAGACTTCCAGATACCTCTGAAATATAAATATCAATATTATAATAATTCTGTTTTAGTACTCACCATAATAGAATAGATATATTTACAAATTAAGTACTAGAATCATTAAAATCATTAAAATCTAAATATTATAATGTGTTTAATTATAATTTTTAAAAAATTATATAAGAAACAAGAGGACTGCATTATACATGCAGCCTTAGTGGAGATATTTATCGAAATTTTGTTTATGATATAACATTATAAATATTGCATTTACGCAACACATACATTATAATGGAATAGATTGTGTTAAGATATTTCATAAATACATTTATTTTATACCTAGACCAACAGGAATCGGCAGGGAAGCAGCAGGTCGATCACTGGTAACAACGGACTGTTGAATTCTAGATGTGCCTATAACAAAATAAAAATGATTATTAATGTACATTGATAATAATATTATTACTATGAAGAGCAAATATTTGTTTTCTTGTTTGTTTGTAATGGATAAACTCAAAAACAACAACCAATTTCAAAAATTCTTTCATTAATACCTATTAGTGATGTTATGAATTTTCACATTTGCATATTTTTTACCTATAAAATTACATTTTCAGCCCAGGTTATAAAACATCATACTGCGAGGCATATATTTGGACCAGTAGTGTCTTACAAGAATATGGAGAAAAGGCAAACAAACAAAAAACAAAGGCAAACAGGAATATTATGAAAATATATTTATAACAATTAATAGACATACCCATGTGTACCCACTTAATAAACTACAGAGCAAAAACTGTGACTAGGAGGGACCTTTCTATAGTGGGTCACACTTACGAATGTTTACACAATAACAAAAATTGTTGCAACTGTGACAAGTTGCAGTATGTTGAAACTTTTAAATATTTAGGTCTAACTATTGATAGGAACTTCAGCTGGAAAACACATGTAAGCGATATTTGTAATAGGTTAAGATCTGTATTGGGGACTTTTTATCAGTTAAACAGAGTACTAAATAAACACACATTACTGATAGTATATTATGCACTTGCTGACTCACTAATTAATTACGGACTTATTGTATACGGGCGAACATTAATGTCATACCTAAAAGATATAAAGAATTTACAGATTAGATTGATTAAGTTTTTAGTTAGTTATAAAGTTAAGAAAAAATGTAATAAAGATTATGAAAAACTATTTCCTATATGTAAAATTTTGCCAGTAGATAAGGAAGTAGAGTATTTGATAGGTTTAGAACACTACTACAGCGAAGACTATAAAATATTTGTTAATAATAAATATAATACAAGAAGTGTTAGAGAAAATAGATTAATAAAACCAAAGGTGACTAATTATTATGGAGAAAGAATGTCACAATATAATGTACCAAAAGTATTTAATAAAATGGATATACTTAGAGAGGAGCCTAAATTAAGTATAGGCAGGTTAAAGGTAAGACCACAGATATAGATACACATAGATAACGCAAATGCACGTACTTCGCGTGTCCGAACCCCGACAAAGCGTCGAGGTTGGTCGCCGCAACTTACAGTCCGCGCGCGTCTGTTGTCGCTGCCGGTCGTCCGCAAAAACTAAAAAAATGCCTCGTTGCGTGATAATTAACTGCAATATCCCAAAAATTTCGAGCACCCAAAGACAGGAACATATTTCTTATCACAGGTAAGTTATTTTAACATTATATTATGCGTAAATTCATTTTAAAACTATTTTTTATGTATTTAGAGCTGTTATTTCAAGGATATACCTAAGTAACTATAGATTAACGTTAAGTAAAACAATATTCACATTACGTTGACGTGTTTGGTTTGAGCGTTGGAACTGACGTTGTGTGTTAAAAGACGATGAATATTACAACAAGCGATACTGTCGCGCATCGCTTCGACTTCGTGATACAGGCAATTTATCATTCGTCTGTCAAATCTAGCGACTAGTGTTGTTCGTTCTACAACATATATCAATAATCGATTTTAATCGATATCGGACCGACGAATGATATAAAAGAAAAAAGGTTACATATAAAAGAAAAATGGTCTACGTGAATTGATTAAATCTAGTGGCGGCAGTGACAAACGATCTTATTTATTTAGAACTTAATATACAGAACATGTATAAAGGCGGACTTAATGCCAAAGGCATTCTCTCTGCCAGTCAACCTAGGTATAGGGTAATGCAGAGATGAAACATAGTGTGTGCATATTAGTGTGAGGTCTAGAAAGAAGTAATTATTATGAGAAATATATAATAATTATAAATTAAATAAAAATAAAAATTATAAGTGATATATAGGTATATGCAAAATCACAACAATCTAGGTAGGTATATGTATATTGTATATATTTTAAAAAGACAACTTCCGCACTAGAGAACAAACTCTGTGTCGCGGGGGACTTTACAAACATACAATTAACGGACACAAATTACACCCAGACTCAGAACAAGTAGTAACGACATTAAAAATATGAGTAAGAGTGAGATAATCAGTTCGGCGGCTCCAGTTGAATCGATTGAATCGTAGCGGCCGGAGGAGCATTGGCGGCATCAGTGTCTTTGAATCGGTTTGGATTTCTCGTCACTAAATTTCGGCTGTGACGTCACAGTAGGTGTTAAAAAGTCGGCACGCTTGATTTCAATACAAACTGTGATACTTGCGTTATCTATGTGTATCTATATCTGTGGGTAAGACTGAGGGATTTGTGTATCGAAAATGAACAACCTGGCTGATAAATATCATAACGGCTGCTGCCATCGAGAGACAAATCCGCAGTATATCAGTAGTTAGTATATTAGTTATTATTTTATTTAGTATAAGGTTAAAGTAAATATTAAGGGTAAGATTAACGAGCGCGTCTCGCCATTAAACATAAACATTTGGCGAGAAATAATATTGTAAATAATTATGTAAAACTTTTCATTAAATAAAAAAAAATATATATATAATGTATAACAATTACATCTACAAAGGTGGAGAGAGGGAACTCACCTGGTAAAAAAAGACTTGGTACTGCCAATGTATTAAGGCGTTTGAAGCGATTTTTTTGATCAATAGAAAAATGGTTGTCACATAACCGCTGCTTCTTATAAAATTCATAGTCAGATGGTGTTTCAAGCTTTCCTCCAACAAGATTCACCCAAGTTTTAAAACGATCAGGAAACTTGTTTGGATTTGGAAAGATATGCAAAGGCACATCTGAAACAAACAAAATTTATGATTATTATTATATAGAAAAAGTCTTCTTTCGTTCTTCATGTTGATAATTATAATATCCTTACTAATATAATAAATGTGAAAGTTTGTAAGTATGGATGGATGGATGTATGGATGGTTGGATGTTTGTTACTCTTTCACGTAAAAACCACTGAACGGATCTGGATGAAATTTAGCACAGAGAGAGATTATGGTCTGGAATTCAACACATAGGCTACTTTTTACAGCGATAACCGACATCCACGCCGGCGGAGTCGCGGGCAACAGCTAGTGATAAATAAATAGATTACAACTTTGATGAATTCCATTGCAATTATCACAACTATGTACTTACTATAATTATGATGACAGATGGACTAATAGACAATAAATTTGAGATACCTAAATAACGCTAATAAAATCGAGAAATATGAAATTGTTTTGGAAGGTGGAATCTACTATTGTGTAAAAAAAGTTAAAATGCTGTTTACACTGCAGGGTTCAATATAGCAAAACAAGTAAGACTGCCGTTTTTTAACTTATGTAGATTAGAATTTACCTGTGCTTTTACATCCGAGTGTACATCGGTGCGGCATTGTAGCAATGATGAACAGATGAACATTCACTGCAGTCACAATACAACACAAAACAGCGTCTATAGCGCGAGAAAACACAGTTTCTGGATGATTATCTTGGTACCGACACGGAGGAGTAATCTCGACTCGACGTTTATAACGAAGACATCATCATCTCAAAAACTAGGATATACACATAAAACAACCGCAAAACATAGTCAAGCGCGTGCGCAGGCTATGGCGACCATTTTACGTGTCATTGACATTAGAATCAGATGTTGAGACGAGTGAATAATAAGGCAGTGTTGCTATTATTTCCATTATATTAAATGAATTTAAGATATTATAGATAAACTTAATTAATTGATTATATGAAGAGTTGAATATATTTAAACTAACGTTAAATTAGTTTAAAAATAAAACATGTTGTTTTTAGACTTTTATTACAGTGACATCTATTGCTGACTAGAAAAAACTAAACATATGTTTCAGTGTTAAGAAATGAAGAAGGCGCTGCTTCATTTATCGCCAAACTTGATGTAGGCAACTGTCCCCCCCCTGGCATACGTATACATACAGCAAGTATATAATAATATATCGTAACCTCAAAATAAAAGCTGAAATATTTGTAAACAAACTTAAAAATGAGAGACTCGGTGAATCTACAACATGTTAATGGTTCAATCATTGAACCTGGACCGCAGTGTCAATATTTTGTAGTGAGGAAGAAACGATTGTGTCGAATGACAGTAAAACCTGGACGAAACTACTGCGGGGAACATGAACCACAACCGAAGACAGCTGATGGTCAAGTAGGTAGGATATAGGTAACTAGTTTCCGCCAGCGCGTGCGCGCACAAATCCATGGGAACAGTGGAGTTTTTCGGGATGAAACCCGGAAAAATCCACTGATGAACCTATGTGCTATTCAAGACTATAATCTATCTCTATGCCAAATTTCACTCAATTTTTCTTTTGAGCAGTGAATAGAATAATAATGATTGCAATATAGTAACCTACTATTGTAAGCATTATTCTTAAGTTCCCTTAACTTAAGAATAATGCTTACAATAGTAGGTTGTTGTAATTGTAGGTTGTTGTGCGAGGTTTATCAACGTCACTATCAATTTTTTTTTTTTAGGACGACACCCGTATACCATGCCCAAATGACCCTAAACAGTGAGTAGAAAATTACTGTTGCTAAAAATGGTGTTGATAAAAAATTGTGTAAATAAAAATATTGCAACAATTTTCAGCACCTGTTATGTGAGCAAGCTTGAGAAGCACTTGACGATCTGTAACGCTCGGCCGATGCAGCAGCCTCCGTACATTGTACACAACATCAATGCACCTGCAGAGGTGGAGGTCTACCATAGACAACCCCTGAGTCAACTTTCTAAAGAGATAGTTTTGAAAGTTATAGAGAAAGTTAATGATTTATATGATAGTGAGTATGGATGTACCTCACAGATATAGATACACATAGATAACGCAAATGCACGTACTTCGCGTGTCCGAACCCCGACAAAGCGTCAAGGTTGGTCGCCGCAACTTACAGTCCGCGCGCGTCTGTTGTCGCTGCCGGTCGTCCGCAAAAACTAAAAAAATGCCTCGTTGCGTGATAATTAACTGCAATATCCCAAAAATTTCGAGTACCCAAAGACAGAAACATATTTCTTATCACAGGTAAGTTATTTTAACATTATATTATGCGTAAATTCATTTTAAAACTATTTTTTATGTATTTAGAGCTGTGATTTCAAGGATATACCTAAGTAACTATAGATTAACGTTAAGTAAACCATATTCACATTACGTTGACGTGTTTGGTTTGAGCGTTGGAACTGACGTTGTGTGTTAAAAGACGATGAATATTACAACAAGCGATACTGTCGCGCATCGCTTCGACTTCGTGATACAGGCAATTTATCATTCGTCTGTCAAATCTAGCGACTAGTGTTGTTCGTTCTACAACATATATCAATAATCGATTTTAATCGATATCGGACAGACGAATGATGAAAAAATTAGATAAAAACAAACTCATCTCCTAATTTTATACGACAGCTTAAAACAGGTGGGTGGTTCTGGTTCATGTATTTAATGTGTTCATGTTTAATGTTTATCCTTTAAACTAATACGAGTATTTTTATACATTTGGTGTGTTTACAAATTTCTATTGTGTTTAAAATATTTTTATAAGTTTCCCTCGTGATCCAATCATAAAAGAAAAATGGATTGCGGCCACCAGACGAAAAGACTGGTTCCCGACGAAACAGTACTATTTGTTCCGAACATTTTGAAAACACCAGTTTCATTGAAGGGAAAAAGTTGAGATTGTTGAAAAAAACGGCATGCCCCACTATTGATATACTAAAACTCATTGACAATGAAAATGAGGTTAGTGAATAGATTAAATGTGTAACATATTTTTATTTAATAAAGTATAAAATATATGACATACACCTATTTACAGAATAAAGATATATCGCAAAATTCTTCATCATTGCCAAGGAAGAGAAAACTAGAAAAGGTATAGTTAATATATATTTTTCGTGTAAATGTGAACCTACAAATATAAGAAAAGACTAACGGTATAATGTAAGCTAGAAGCAAAAGTGGAAGACTTGAGCGAAAGCGTGTAAGTAACGGAACTAAAGTGGAAATGGCAGCGGAAACAGGGATTGAGAGAGACTAGGAATCAGCTACTAGAAACAACTATAACTTATTTTACTTTACAGGATGTCCATGAACTACCCATATCAAAAGGAATAAGTGAAATGGAAAAGAAATTATTAACTAAAATAAATAATGCACAAGAAAAAATAAATCTCGTATCTATACAAGATAAAAGTACAAATGAATAGCAAAAACAAATACAAAAATTGTGTGAAAATTCGGGAGCGTATTACCGCAAAAAAAACAGTATAAGGGAGTACTCGAAGGCAATATTAGACAAGAAGAAGAACGTGAATTGGTTAAATCTAGTGGCGGCAGTGACAAACGATCTTATTTATTTAGAACTTAATATACAGAACATGTATAAAGGCGGACTTAATGCCAAAGGCATTCTCTCTGCCAGTCAACCTAGGTATAGGGTAATGCAGAGATGAAACATAGTGTGTGCATATTAGTGTGAGGTCTAGAAATAAGTAATTATTATGAGAAATATATAATAATTATAAATTAAATAAAAATAAAAATTATAAGTGCAAAATCACAACAATCTAGGTATATGTAAATTGTATATATACATATTTTAAAAAGACAACTCCCGCACTAGAGAACAAACTCTGTGTCGCGGGGGACTTTACAAACATACAATTAACGGACACAAATTACACCCAGACTCAGAACAATTCTTTGTGGGTCACACAAAGTTTTGTCCTGTGTGGGAATCGAACCCACAACCTAGTGCACAGCAGGCGCATACTGCGGCCACTGGACCACCGAGGCAGTCAAATATAGATTGTTGTGATTTTGTTACGTCTTACACTTTATACCACCCTTATGTCTCCTAATGCTCCCTCCTATTTAAAATCCTAGTTTGTACATCTCAGTTCCAAAAAATAAATCTATTAATATTCTAAAAAGATTGTATCTTCTACTTTGCAAACGTAACCAAAAGCGTCGACAGAATAAAATCGCTCAAAAGCGCGACTACTCACATTAAAAATATGAGTAAGAGTGAGATAATCATCGCGGCGGCTCCAGTTGAAATCGTTTGAATCGTAGCGGCCGGAGGAGCATTGGCGGCATCAGTGTCTTTGAATCGGTTTGGATTTCTCGTCACTAAATTTCGGCTGTGACGTCACAGTAGGTGTTAAAAAGTCGGCACGCTTGATTTCAATACAAACTGTGATACTTGCGTTATCTATGTATATCTATATCTGTGATGTACCTACTGCATCTTGTTAAATTCCTATTATCTGTCATACAAATAGCAATATAATTTCATTATTCTTGTATAGAGCATGTAAAGGGACACATAGCAATGGAACCAGAATATCCCATTCACAGTGCTGTGCTGGAGGAGTTCTCCGAGGGTGACCGCACTGAGAGCTCACTCAGACACCTGCGACAAGTGTCTAGTCTGTTGTGGGTGGCAGAGAGTGAGAGGCTGGTCCAGGATAACACTTGTTATGTAGAATTGGGAGCTGGGAAAGGTATCATTTATTTACATATCATTTTAGTCATAATGCTATGTAGGGACTGACTGTTTATAAATGCATATTTGATCACATAAGTAAATCAGTTATTGTAAACTAAATTCAATGATATACTGCTCAATTATGTATTATTGCACTTTCATATATGTAGGTATAGTTTGAGTCAGTTTTAAGTCACACTGTACCATCACAGAGGAGAATGTTAAACTTGTTCTAAAATGTTCAATGTTCAGTTACATGTGAAGCAATATCTCTGTTATTGGCGATCATGTTGTCACAGGGCACGTGTCGTACTATGTGTGCAAGGCGTGGTGCCAGGCGGGCAGCTGCGCGCTGCTGGTGGACCGCGCCTCGCTGCGCCACAAGCGCGACAACGCGGTGCGCGGCCCGGGCCGGCCGGACCAGGGCGCCGGGCCGGACCGCTGCGTGCGCGTGCGCGCTGACCTGGCGCACCTGGCGCTGGCGCAACAGCCGGAGGCCGCGCGCGCCGCGTCCCTCGTGGGTCTCGCCAAGCATCTGTGTGGAGTCGCCACCGGTAATAGTTGTGTCACTTGTAACGAGCACCGAGGAGATTCTTGTAGTATGTAGACTCAACACTAACGATGTACTCGACTCGCAGACTACGCGTTGCGCTGCATGACGGCGGAGGGCGTGGCGGACATGACGCGCGGCCTGGTCCTGGCGACGTGCTGTCACCACCGCTGCGATCGCGCCGCTTATGTCGCTAATCACCACTTACGAGTGAGTTTAATAAATTAAAATCACCATCCTAACGTGTCTGAGCCATTCCATCAAAATGTGTAACATTTTTAATTTTCCCCGACATACATACAGTCGAAGATAAATTGAAAGCAGGAGATAGAACAAGTTCTCACAGCACACACACACAACACCATTTAAACTCGTTAAAAATTGCTCGTTTTTCCAACCAAAAATTAAATTACAATTTGTTATGTCATTTTTTTTTTTTTTTTTTTTTTTTTTTTTTATTATTGGTTCACAAAACTGGACATAACACAGAACAGTAAATAGTATCACTTATAATATACAAGTAACGTGTATGACCTTCTAGAAGTGAACACAGCATGCATTAAGGTACATATTTATACACAAGAGTGTTAAGGTAGGCAGGTACATCACAATTCTTTACAGTCTAGTCAGTCTAGATACAAGTTAGGTAGAGTTTTAGCGAACGGACAGATGCACCGAAAATATCAATTTCGTTGCAAATGTTGTTGTATACAGAACACATACGGTACAACGGTGAGTGCTGACTGTAATTGGTACGACAATGAGGTAAGTCAAAGGTTTTTCTGTTGTGAATTCGGCTACAAGAACGTGGAACAGCCAAGTTTAGTTTTGCTAATAAGGAGGGGCTATCTAGTTTTCCGTTAATTATTTTATGTAGATACACGATATCGGCAATATGACGTCTATGTTCGAGTGATGTAAGTTTAAAATAAATGAGTCTAGAGGCGTAGGATGTAAGGTTACGGCAGAGATTGTGTGCGTATGACAGGTGATATAAGAAATGTTTCTGCAGCCTTTCCAGCCGAGATATATGGACTGCATATGATGGGCTCCACACCTGACAGCAATATTCAAGTATTGATCTGACGTAGCAGTTATATAGAAGGATAGGAATTTCATAATCCTTGAAAAACTTTGTCTGACGTACGACAAAACCGATCAAACGAGCTCCTTTGTTAGTAATGTTCTCAATATGTTCGCGAAAGTCCAATTTAGTGTCTAAAACCACGCCCAGATCCCGTATGCTTGTGACTTCAGTAATTGGAGTATTCGCAATAAAGTAAGTAACGGGCGTTGGATTCCGTTTACGTGTAAATTTAATATGAGAACATTTAGAGGTATTGATCGCCATGCCATTTGTAGAACACCAGAGGTTAATTGTGTTAATATCACTTTGGAGGGAGTTTATGTCGCTGTCATTGGAGACAATGCGGTATAACTTGAGATCGTCTGCGAACATTAGGTATCTGGAAGTTATGGCAGAGCATAAATCATTCACATAAATCAAGAAAAATAGAGGTCCAAGGTGCGAGCCCTGTGGGACGCCGGATGGCACAATTTTGGATACAGATTTAAAGCCTCTAACTTTCACAAGTTGTGATCTATTAAGAAGGTATGATTCACACCATCTAAGCAAAGAGCCACAGATTCCCGCATGAGCTAGTTTTTGTATTAAAAGCGTGTGATCAACCACGTCAAACGCCTTGGAGAAGTCGGTATATATAGCGTGTACTTCTGTTTTATCTTCTACTGCATCGTATATATACGTGACGTAGTCCAAAAGGTTTGACGTAGTTGACCTGCCTGGTAAGAAACCGTGCTGGTTGATATTAAACGTGGGTTTTAGGTGAAACTGGACCTTAGTTTGAACCAACTTTTCAAACGCCTTACCCATCGCTGATAGAATTGAGATGGGTCTGTAATTCGAAATATCCCCCAGGTCCCCTTTTTTATGTATTGGAGTGATATGCGCAAGCTTCCATTTAGTTGGGAATGTTCCATAAAATAGTGACTTATTAAAAATATGATGTAGTGGTTCTACGAGCTGTTCTGAGCATTTTTGAACAAAAATTGGCGGAATAGAATCAGGCCCAGGACCTTTGTTAATATTAATTGATTTAAGCGAATGAAGTATGTCTGTTTTAGAAATGTAATATGACCCAAGTGATTCTGGGGATATAGCTGATTCCATTACAGTCGAGATTGATACTGTCCGTTTATCAGAATACACGGAGTGAAAATATTCAGAAAAAAGATCGCTTATTCTTTGCCCACCTTGAACAGTTTTGTCATTGAGAAACATCTCATCAGGAATTTCACTACTGTTAGTCCTTATTGTTTTTATAAAAGTCCAAAAATATTTGGGATCCTCCTTAATCATCTCCTTAGATTTCTTTTTAAATTTATTTAAGCATTCATGTAACATTTTTTTACATTGATCTCGTAATATTTGATAGGTGAGGAAGTCTCTGGGGTTGGAATATTTTTTGTATTTATTATGAAACTTGTTTTTATCATTTAAAGCTTTAAGAAGGGGACGACTGAACCAGAAGGGGTATTTACTATTGCTACTGCGACTTAAAGGAGTGTTATTTACGATTATTTGATTAAGTATTGTGTAGAATATGTCCACAGTATCGTCAATGGTTTGGGATGAATTAAAGTACGCGTTCCAGTCGACATATTCTAACTCCTCCCTTATTTTTTGGTAATTGGCCTTGGCGTAGTTAAGTGATGTGGTTTTATTGGTTTTGGGTGATTTCTGAGAGAAAAGTTTTAAAGTTATACTCAAGGTTGGGTGATGAGTGTCTTCTTCAACTAAAGGTGTCATGCACTTGGATACTTTAAAAAACTTGGCAGAGTTGGTTAAAATTAAATCCAATGTTCGGCCATTAGTATTGACAATCGGGTTTATATTGTACAGGCCGTTAAGACAGAGAGCATCAATCAGCAGACTATTTGTATTATTCGGGCAAGCTGGGGTCAATACATTTGTGGTAGTATCAAGTTGCCATATAAGATTAGGAAGATTAAAATCACCGGTCAATAATAATATTGCATTTTTTGGTATTTTATGTTGTACCACATTTGTTAAATGGGACATGAGGTTATCTAGCCGGGCGCTGGTAACTGGTGGAGGGAAATATAAGTTGCAGATACAGAGCGAGATAGTTGAGTTCCCATTTCTAAGTTTTATTACTACCCAGAGATCTTCATTTAAGGACTCCCATTTTACTTTGCGGACAGGGTCTAATTTTTTTGAGACTGCAATAAGAACGCCGCCGCCCTCATTTTTTAAAGAAGCAGAAGAACTGCGGTCTCGTCTAAATATCGTATACCTGCCATCCAAGATCTCATGATCGTAAATAGATTCATTGAGCCATGTCTCCGTTAACAGAATCACATCAAAGTCTCGCACGAGCGCATTATACCGTATGGTTTCCGTCTTGGTCCTAAGACCCCTAACATTTTGATACAATAAATTTAAATTAGTGCATCCATTAGTTTTATTGAATAGTGTACACATAAAAAAAATAATTCAAAAATTTTCACAAGAAAAGATAGCAAAAAAAAAAAAAAAAAACAATGTTACAAAATAGTGCAATTACAAGGAGTTGAGAAAGTCGAAATCCCTCACAACCAGGCTTTTGCTATTTATATCCTTTTTCATAAAGATGCGGCCGTTCCGCACCCACACAAATTGGAAACTCTTATCTTTCGCGGCTTTTCTAGCTTTGGCGTGCAACTCTTTATTGGCTGGAGATAGATGCTCACAAACGTATACGGGTTGTTTGCCAGCAATACCTAGGTGTGATGAGTTTAGTTTCTCGCTTGGATGATTTTTGTTGTAGGTTTTGACAGCAGCTAAGATATTGTCTCGAACTAACGGACTAGACAGCTTTACCACTACCGCACGTGGACGATTTGACTCCTGGTTAATTTTAGCAACGCGGTGGTAGTTTAACAAGTTTTGTTCGGTGAGAGTATAGCCTACAGTGGATGTTACTTGTTGTATAACTGTCTTCAGGTTCTCGCTTTTATGCTCTGGGATGCACTGAATTTCTAAGTTCGATTCCCGCGATTGTTGTTCAAATTGGTTCAGCCTCCTATCAATGCCAGTTAATGTTAGTCTTAAGGATTTGTTCTCAGCTTCAAGATCTTCAATCTTTTTATTCTTGGAGTCTAATTCCTCCCTGAGCTGGTCGTATTTCGCAGACATAAAATTGACACTTTCAGTCAGCTCCTCAATTTTGTTACGGGTATCAGCGCTTTCAGTGTTGAAATCCCGTCTAAGATCACTCCGAAGCCTGGACAGTGAGTCTTCAAGTTTTTTGTCGAAATATTTTTTAAGCTCCGCGATAGTATGCGTGTCAGGGGACTCTGCAGTACGTCCAGGTGTGTTGGACCTTTCGCCTCGCTTTTCAGTGGCTTTGCATTCCAAGCACTTCCATGCAGCTTTGTAGGTCTTAGATTCCTTAGAGAAATTCTCTGCAGAGACACCCAGACACTGGTAGTGATAAGTTGTGATGCACTTCGAGCAAGTCTTTAAGTCAGTGGATTTAATTTGCTTCGAACATTTATGACATGCGTTCATGTTGGCAATTTTGCCACAAAATGGGTAATTTTTATTACTTGGCAACACTATGTAATTGTCAATGTCCAAAAATGACAACTGTCAGTTGATATTGACAGCGTAATATAAATAATTGGCGGGTACTTCTACGCGTTTGAGTGACAGCTTGTATTTAATATTATTGTGGGGTAGAAAATTAAGAATTATCTTTTGATGATATTGTTGCTTGTAGCGGATGATAATGATGGCAAACGATACCAAAGGTTCCTTGTGAGTAGTACTTCACTTTGCAAATACACTGATACTGATATTATGTGGATTTAAATTAGAATATAAATATGTTGTCAAGACAGTGATGTCCACTGTGACTGAAATAATAAGTGTCATAAAGTTAATAAACTCATTATTATAGGTAAAATAAAACTAAAACTAAATCACATTGTTTCTAAGTTGTTGTGACAATGCTTTTTGTATAAGCCCAAATTGTTACAGAATGACCCCACCTATGTAAAATATTACTTACTAGATGTTGCCCGCGGCTCCGCCCGCGTGTACGTCGCTAATCGCTGTAAAAAGTAGCCTTTGTGTTTTTCCAGACCATAATCTATCTTTGTGCTAAATATCATCCAGATCCGATCAGTAGTTTTTAAGTGAGAGAGTAACAAACATCTATCCATCCATTCTCACAAACTTTCACATTTATAATATTAGTAAGGATTGATTGCGTGTCTAGGAGCTTGGCATCGACGGCGACGAGTTCAATGTGATGCTGGGTATAGTGTCGTGGGCCACGTGCGGTGACGGCCGGAGTCGCGAGCAGCGCAGGCGCGAGGGGCCACCGGCCGCGCCGGACCGGGCTACGCTGGACCAGGCAGTGCCGGAGCGGGCCGCGCTGGACCAGGCCGCTCCAGAGCAGGCCGCGCCGAAGCAGGCCGCGCCGGAGCAGGCCGCGCCGGAGCAGGCCGCGCCGGAGCAGGCCGCGCCAGAGCAGGCCGCGCCGGAGCAGGCCGCGCCAGAGCAGGCCGCGCCGGAGCAGGCCGCGCCGGAGCGGGCCGCGCCGGAGCGGGCCGGGCTGGCGCGCGAGGAGCGCGAGGAGGTGGGCCGGCGCGCCAAGCGGCTGCTGGACTGGGGGCGCGTGCTGCACCTGCGCGAGCGCGGGTTCGAGGCCCGGCTGTGCTACTTCGTGCCTACGAGTGTGTCGCCGGAGAACATCTGCATTGTCGCCACCAAACACAACTAGTGTTGACCTACCTACTGTAACTGTATGTTACATGCTTGTCGTTACTATTATATCAGAGCGGGTTTAGGTTCTGATAATAACATTAAGGCAAAATTATGTCAATTATTGAGTTTAAAATAACAATAAAAAAATATTTGTACAATTTTATAAATTTCAAAATGATTGACCCTGTTTTAAACACCCATATCTAATATATTTTTTTATTTTATTTTATTTATTTTAGAAACATACAGTCTTAAACTAACTTAACGAACAAGCTCTGTGTTGCGGGGGACTTTACAAACATATGTACAATTAACGGACGCACCCAGACTCAGAACAACTTTTTGTGGGTCACACAAAGTTTTGTACCTGTGCGGGAATCGAACCCACAACCTCGTGCACAGCAGGCGCATACTACACCCACTGGACCACCAAGGCAGTCAAATATTCTTGTACTCAACCTAACTGCCAAGGGTTCGGAATTATTATTATTCTAAATTTCTCAACCTAACTGCCTTCTTGTACTC
The DNA here is from genome assembly GCA_947095525.1 of Trisateles emortualis. Lineage (NCBI taxonomy): Eukaryota > Metazoa > Arthropoda > Insecta > Lepidoptera > Erebidae > Trisateles > Trisateles emortualis. The sequence goes on from OX352747.1 coordinate 17,851,660, forward strand.
AACCTAACTGCCAAGGGTTCGGAATTATTATTAATTCTAAACTAAAAATATATAACATACAACATACAGCTCAAACAGATTATAAATAAATAATTAACATTAGGTACATATATAGATATTTTATTCTAATCTATTCCATCTATGATATCAATAACATTTTTTTGTAGAAGAGAAAATGTCTATATTTACTAGATTACCATTATAGTACTTGCAAGTACGCCCTACAAAACGATTTCCAGCGTAATTTGTATAAATAATATATAAAATTCTCGTGTCACGGTGTACGTTATTGAACTCCTCTGAAACGGCTCGACTGATTTTCGTGAAATTTTGTGTGCAAATTGGGTAGGTCTGAGAATCGGACAACATCTATTTTTCATCCCCCTAAATGTTAAGGGCTAAAAAATTAAATAAAAAAATTAGGGGTGGACCACCCCTAATTTTTTTATTTAATTTTTTAGACAACATTTTTTGTTTTTCTTTTTTTGTGATTCAGCATTAAAAAATACATACAAACCTTAATTTTCACCCCACTACGATCAACCCCTATTTTTTAATAGCGATATTACTATTTTAGTAGCAAAATAACGTTTGCTGAGTCCGCTAGTTATTTTATAAAATGTTCAAAGCGTACACCAAGTCACGACTTAATTAGAAACTTTGTGATACCTTGTGTTACATTGTTACTTTTGCGATCGTTGCATCTAGCCTTCAGCAGATGTTTTGTGTTAGATTACGTGCGGTGTGGCCATGCCGCCAGTGGGGAATCTAATAACTATTATTGGTATGTTTTTAATAAGCATGATCCCATATGTGTTAGTGTTAGCGTTACATTATATTCCTTGGTTCACTCAGGCAGGGCTGTAGGGATCGGCTGGGGGCTCCACGGGCCGGTTTCAGGACCCTTTCCTTCAGACTGGTTTTGTCTGGGCACGGTTGCTTTAGGCATTACCTGCACAAGGTCGCTATGAGGTAACCGAGTCCTGTCTGCCACCACTGCGACTGCGACAAGGACTCAGCGCAGCATACGCTCGAGTCATGCCCGGCTTGGGCGGGGACCTGTCGCTGCCGGCCGTGGCACGGTCCATGGTCGCCAGCGACAGGGAATAGATGGCGGTCGCATCCTTCTGCGAGGACGTTATCTCGCAGAAAGAGGCGGCGGAGCTGATCAGGGAGGAAAGTCTCCTGGCTGAGCCGTCGGCGCGCACACGAGCGCCTGATGCCGCCATAGTGACACTGCGGAATTGAGCCTGACCCGCACCCTTCCGCGGAGTGACAGCGAAAAAATAAGACAGGGCTGTAGTAGCTAGACTGTTAGTGGGAGTGTAAATTCGGACCCTGTAGATATATAGCCTCAATTTGTGCTCCACTTCTTCATTAACAGTGATGATGTATTCTGTTTTTTTAACAAATCAAACAGAGCCAGTTGAATTTATTTAGTAGTAATGTATGTATCTCTTATATATGACCCATGTTACTCGCTGATATTATAGCTTTCTATTGGTGAAGTAGAATGTATCCAATATTGTTATATACTAGTGTGGATATAAGTAAAACAAATAGTAGCAAATATAATTTTGTATATTTATATCAATAATTATTATCTAAAATCAAATTTCTATTACTATACAAATGTTCAATGTACGAGCGTCGCAATATCGACGTGAAGCGGTACATGGTGACTGTGTCACCCCACACTCACCCCACACTCACACGAGGCTCTCTCAACATCTTCATATAAACGCTTACTGCCGATCATTAAAATAACCTCTAACAAAATAATAATAAACATAGTTACATAGCGGCGTTGCCGGCCTCCTACCTCTCTCTCCTACCTCTCCACATACTAACGTCGACTTAACTAAATCACTATAAAAGTAAAAATTATCTATTACCAAAACGTTTACATAAAATAAATAAAATGCTAAATGCCTGGTGTCTGCCGCACACATCAGGCGAACTTGCCCTCGCCCGCCAAATGTGCGACACGCCTTTGCCACATTATGTTATTCAACAGTTCAGATGCTAATTATTACAATTTGGAATGACAAGTGCTCGTGCGCACGTACGCGACCGTCAGTGGTAACGCAGTGGGGGGGGGGGGGAGCTGTGACGTCACACGCGCACGTACACACGCACACACACACACACACAACTCGACTACAACAATATACTATGATAAGATTGCACCTGAGTCATCAAGTAAAATAACCATGTTAACGCATACGTTTAGCGTGCCAGTGATGGTGGAGCGGCGGTACGTCGCCTCGACACTATCTATATTATTCACTATCTTACAATATTTACATGTGAACTAACGACACGCGCGCGCAACTTACTTCTTATTTGCATTACAGTTGCGAACAAACGGACAGACGCGCGTCACCACCTACGTACGTACGTACGTACGAGCGAGCGAGCACCTACGTCACAACTACAACATGTCCATTACATAGTGTGTGTAAACACCGGCGGAACCTCTAGTGATTCGCTCTACATCACACCACTCGCCTCCTACTTATTGATATTGAGCGTCATCACTGAACACTTCAGTACACGGTGACGTTAGATGACGCGTCATCGTCCGTGGCGACACAATAAAGCGCACCTGTCCACTGTATACCAAGTATCACTACAATATAAAACGATCGTTGTACGGCAGCTCGACCGTGCCGGTGCGGTCACGGAGCTCTCACACGTGCCACACGTGACTACGGGCACTAACTAACGTTAGCGATAGAATGTCCTGCGACAGGAGAGCCTCGGAGATACAATTATATATTATAATCACATGTTGTGCCCCCTTCCTAACACATATATATATCTGCATAATTATATCGGATGTACAAATAAGTATTTAAGAATATCAAAATGATTGAACGATATACAAGGATGGTGGTGGGTCAGTACCCGTAGCGCTCCTGGATGGAGGAGACGACGCCGTTGGCGAGCGAGGACAGGCGGCCGGCCACGCGCGTGACGCCGGCGCGCACGCTCTCGCGCACGTCGTCCAGGTCGGGCGCCGACACGCTGAAGCCGGCCCCTCCACCCGCCCGCCGCCCCGCCTCGTCCCCGAAGTACTCCGCCGACGAGATGCTGGTGCTGCCCTGGAACCGCGACAGGTTCGAGTCGCGCTCCCACCGGGACTCCTGCACACATCATTTTAACTTATTAAGAGAGGTAGGGTACTATGCTAGCGAGCGATCCCAACTCGGGAAAGACCTTACAAAAAACCACAGCCAAATAAATACACACAGCGGTGTAGTGGTTCCTGTGTGTGACTACAGGCACAGTGTAAACAACTCTTTATACCTTCTTACAGTGGGCCAACGCCTTTGATGTTTTGCGAAATGCCGCCGCCGACTATACCTAGATAATTGTCGCAAGACTGTCAATATTTTTTTATTTCATAGTTTATATTTTGTAATGTTAGAATGCGTGTGGGGTAGGAACCAATATAAATATATAATACAAATACTATTATTAAATGCTAAATTGTTTTATATGAAGGCAAAATATGTCCTATGTGTAATATTTACAAAATGATGAATAATGTCTAAATAAATAAATGAATTTGATAATATTATTTTTATACTTCTTGGATCACCAAATAAATATCATATTCGTTTTCATCACCCACAAATACCACAAAAACGATACTCGTAAAGACTTTTTGAAAAATTAGCGTCCACCATTTTGGATCACGAAATAGATGTTAAGTCAAATTTTAATGATCAATTTAATGTTTTTACGTCGTCCGCCATTTTGCTGTTTCTATTTTTTCTCTGAATTAAATTGGTAAAATTATAAATTAATTTTAACCAACCTTTCGTCCGTGTGAGGAAATTGATAGTAATTCTTATTTAAACGAGATGATGACATACAGTTTCTAACAGCACATGTTGTGTGTACCATTTTACAAATATAACGAAAAAATTAAGGTAATTAAAAATGTGTAAACCCTGAACGACTTGTCACTCCGCGTACCCCGCACGATTGGTGTCTACACGTGTCCGTCGAACTACTGTATGAAGGAGTTCTATATACTGTGCTACAGGTCTCCAGCGCTCATTTAGAGATATGTTTTGAATGAAACGATTTCTTATCCCAGGGATATTTTATCTTATAAATCATAGCGTAAAGAAATATGTCGGCAACCTCTGGCATTGCAAGCATCCATAGGCTACAGTGACTGCTTAATATCAGGTGGGCCGTATGTTTGTTAGCCACCGATGTAGTATAAAAATAATAATAGTGATACGCTTCCGTCGACACGCACACGCAGGTGTCGGGCGAGCGGCGAGCGGTCCGCGGTGACGCACCTGTTCTCCGAAGAACTGCGCCGAGCTGATGGCCTTGGCCGAGCCGAACTTCTTGACGGCGGAGTCGTCGTCGGCGGGGTCGGCGCGGCGCGGGCGCGGCTTGCCGGCGGGGCGCGGGCGGGCGTCGGGCGCGCCCGAGAACATGGTGTGCACCGGCCGCGCCGGCTCCGGCTCCACGCTGTGCATGCAGTCCAGCGACGCGGACGACGACAGCTTGCCCCGCGACTCGCCCTCGCCGAACAGCTTGTCCAGCCCGCGACTGTTGCCGTACGGCTCGTTCCTGCCGGCGCCCAACATACCAGTTCACTTTAGACGGTCTAATACGTAGAGCGGTGCGAGGGGCGGCACGCACCTGATCATGGTGAAGGCGGAGCTGAAGTCGTCGATGTCGTCGATGGCGGCGCGCTGCTTGTGCTCGTCCTGCTCGTGCTCGATCACCGTCATGTCGCAGGCGGCGCTGTGCGTGACGCCCGCGCTGGGCGCGCGCGACGCGCCCGCGATGCCCAGCCGCTCGGCGTGCGCGCGCGCCGGCCCCGCGCCGTACGCCAGCCGCAGCGACGCCACCTCCTGCTCCACGTTCTCCAGGGTCGCCTTGCTCTCCGCCGCCGCCGTCTGGAATGCGTCACCTCATCGGTTACGGCCACCGCGTCGGTACTGAGCCGTTAAACATCGTGCGATGATTAACCCCCACGCGCTTGCAGCTTCAGAATTTGATAATGGTATCAGTGTTCCGATCACCAAAAAACATCATCGAATGCTGAATCCCCGCTCAGAATGCATATTCGAACTGATAGAGTGACGTCTGACATACCTCCATCTTGAGTTTCTCCGCCATGATGGCCTCCCGCTCGATGTCGTCGAAGTTGGCCGCCACCTTCATGGCGCCGAGCCCTCCCTTCCGCGCGCCGAGCTGACGAACAGACACCCTCCATTAAAAGTATGTTAATATATATGTTACTGTAAAGCTGTAAAGCCCAAACACTGTAAATTGTAATATTTATCAACTCTCCATTAACTTTATAAAAAAGCCTTTTTTTTTACCTTTTACCACTATGTTTATAAATCTTATCATTAACGGTAGTTCGGGCTTATATAGTAACAAATATATATTTCACCACTGAAAATGTCACAAACTTCACAATACAAACAAATGGATAGACATTCGTCTATCGACAAAAATATATTAACTTTAACGATATCGCTGAATCCAACGCGATACGTGATATTTAGCTGGCGACGTCGCTAGACATCGCCAGCTTTATACCGCCAGTATGCGATATGTAACGTAACGTTCACAAGTATAGTGTATGGTGGTGACGTACCCCGGCGCGCTTGGGCGCGGGCCTCCTGGCGGGCGCGTGCCCCGCGGCCCCGCCGCAGTCCCACAGGCGCGCCTCCGAGCTCAGCTCGCTCTCCGCCTTCGCCGGCACCTGACACACGCACAATAACAAAGTTAACACATTTGTATTACACGTCTCTGATCAATACGAGTGAGATCAATAATACCTACTGTATGTATAAAATAGATTTAAAAAAAAAAGTACGCTGGCATTTGTTTTTATGACGTTCGTATTCGTTAACTTTGTAATGTTTACTAAACTTAAATATAAATTATGTATAACAATATTATAACACTTTGAAAATATTATGGTATGTATGTCTATCATTTACAACAAAAAAGTAGGTATGTTCATCCTGGATGCGGAACTTTAGCAGAATGTATGTATGTGAATGTGCGCGGAGCTCGATAACATATCAGTGACGTACAGTACAAGGTGGTATACATCGTGGACAGTAGGTCAGTGTGTGGTGGGTGGCACCAACAGTATCTGGATGAGGTTCATAGTAGTAATGGATAAGTTACTAAAGTATGATCGGGTTCAGTGACAGACATGTTAGCAGATTGTATAATAACTCTGTATACAACAGACAAGTAGTCACTGTCAGAGCACACAAGTGTGCTTGTGTTCATTTGAAAGTGTAAGTCTAATAAGTAAATACAAAACCAAACAGAATATATAGAACACACACACACAAATATAAAACACCAGCAACATGTTCCGACTTAGCACGGGTGGATATTTATAATGTTTCCTGCTGGTGAAAGAATTTATAAAATGGGTCGAGTAGTTTTTAAGTTAAATTGTAACAAACAAACAAAACAAATCCTTCCTCTATATAATATTAGTATAAATACTCTTAAGTTTATTACTACTAATATCTTTACATTGATTCAAGTTAATATTAACCACAATTTCATATAATACTCACTTGTAATAAACTATTAATGTTTAATAATGTGTTTTTAATGATGGTGAGTGTATGTTATATCACACAGCTAATATAAATGTATAGAACAAAGCACAAGGTAACAGAAACACACTCTCATGAGACACATACCTTCAACTGCTGTGTTATAAGTAAACTACATCAAATACAAATATATATTATCCATACACTAGTGAACATTGTGGGGCTCCACGCCCCGCCATGTTCTTGTCTCACTATTAAACTGTGAATGTAATGTTTATCACATATATTATAATAATTCATTAGTTTTAATATCTCTAGTTTATTTCTCTCAGATTTAATCTGCCATTAGTTGTTATGTCCATAAACAGGTGCTTTTATCTGTTGTGCAAGTGTGTCCTCCGATAACAACATCTACCCTTGCTATACTAAATCACTTCACTACATTACTCAATATATTTAACTGTACTGTGACAGTGTGTGTGTGTGTGTGTTACCTGTGCAGTGATGGTAAGCTCGCTAGTGTTAGTGGCGGTGTGCTCTTCAAACCAGTCTACCTCCTTCTCCTTGGTGTCCTTAGGCTCGGGCGGCGCTGCCTCCAGGTGCAGCTGCACATTACACAATATTACAACTGAGTGCCGTGCTGTATTAACACATAAGTTATTGACCATCATCTCCCTACAGAGTACATTCAGGCTCCGAGTACTAGAGGCTTGTCTGTGGAGTGCACTAATATTTGCTCTCTTTAAAAAGAACCTGCAGTAGCTCCTGGATGATCACTTAAACCAAAAAATCGTTTTCTCATTAAAATAATACAACAATTTAATAGTTTAAGTGATCTTAGGCTAAAGTTTAATTATTACTTGTAATTAAAATGAGTGAGAAGGTTAAATTCACAGAAGACATTTAATGTTAATACTGTTTATATCAACATAACAGCTAGCTCAGTGGTGTTGGTCACAAACAATGTGTACGGTAAACAGAATACCAACAGTTAACAGATATTTTACATGTTAAATAAATCACAATTATATTATTGATATTTGGCTCTTTTAACATAAACACAAACACATCCAAAATTATAGAATAATCAATTCGCACATAGTAAGTTCAGCAATGTGGGGATATATTGGGTGGCAACATAGACAACCACCCCAGGGCTTGTGCACAGGAAGGGAGTCCTGTGTTTGGTTGCTAATAAATTTGTTGCAAGTAACAAACAGGAGACAACACTAAGTTCAATTAAATTTATAATATAAACTTACCCAACACTGCAAAATAATGTAATACAAATATTTAAGTGTTATACGAGGGGTGATCAATAAGTAATGATAAACGGGTATTTTTATAAACAGCAAAATTATAAAAAAAATTGTTATCAGTTCCTTAGTTCATCACGACTTGCCAGACCAAAAATCATATAAATAGGACGGTATTTCACGGAGTTACACTCATTCGAGTACGAGTAGCCGGAGAGATAACACGAAAATGGAGAAACACGAAGTGAGAAGCGTCATCAAGTACCTCTGCTTGAAAAAAATGTCTACCAAAGACATTCATGCCGACTTATCGGAGACACTGGGGGACAATGCTCCTCCATATTCTACAGTTGCACGCTGGTGTAAGGAGTTTAGGATGGGTAGAACATCCACAGAAGATGAACATCGCGAAGGGCGCCCATCGACGTCTTGTTCCGAAGAAAATGTTCAAAAAGTCCAAGATCTCGTGTTAGCTGATCGAAGAGTGACCATCCGACATTTAGCTGAGATCACAGGGATTTCATATGGCAGCATTCAATCGATCTTGACTACTGAAATGAACATGAAAAAGGTCTCCGCGCGTTGGGTACCGAGAATGTTAACCGACGAGCAAAAGAAGAAGCGATTGGACATTTCAAGGGTCAATCTTGACAAATTCCAAGCTGATAAAGAAAATTTTTTGACCCGTTTTGTGACTATGGATGAAACGTGGATTCACCACTTTGATCCTGAGACGAAACAACAGTCCATGACATGGAAGAGGCCATCCTCACCAACACCGAAGAAATTCAAAGTTGCAAGCTCTGCGGGTAAGGTTATGGCGTCCGTTTTCTGGGATGCCGAGGGAATAATTATGGTTGAATACCTGGAAAAGGGGGCCACTATAACAGGGTCTTACTACGCGGCCCAAATAAGAAGATTACGGGAAGCTATCAAGGAGAAAAGACGAGGCAAACTGCGAGCGAAAGTTCTCTTTCATCAAGACAACGCGCCGGCACACAAGGCTGAAGTTGCGATGGCTGCAATTCAAGAAGTTGGCTTCGAACTGCTTGAACACCCCCCGTATTCTCCGGACCTGGCCCCCAGCGACTTCTATTTATTTCCTCGGCTCAAGGAACATCTCAGAGGAACGAAATTTCACGACAACAGTGAAGTGATGGTTGCCGTAGAGGCATTTTGGGAGAGTCAAGACAAGGATTTTTTTTCTAAGGGTATTTCAGGTTTAGAAAAGAGATGGACTAAATGTATTGACTTGTTAGGAGACTATGTTGAAAAATAAAATAATATTTTAACCTGAACCGTAGTTTTTCATACCTATTATCATTACTTTTTGATCACCCCTCGTATGTACTCGTATTTCTATTCAATAACTATACTTATTATACAATATTTCAAATCAAAATCATAATTAAACATAAATAGTGTTGCACCAATAATGTTAATAATAAACTTTTAAACAAAGTATGAACAGTCTGAACAACCAACCTTTGTCCCGTAAGTCTTCATGGCCTGCTCAGACATGCCATTCAGCTTGTCACGGTACATCTGAGCCACTCGAGAGCTGTACTTTTGTCGAGCATCTTCTGTTGCCAGGCCATGTGTGCGGAAGAACTGAGTCTGCCGTGCACCATACAAAATTATTAGCTTATTTATTTTGTCAATAAAACATTGGGGAAAAAATATATATATCTCGACAAAGGCAGTTTTGATGAATACTACACACATATTGATCTTATGTTGTATACTGTGAAAATCCTATGGTCTACCCCAAGGATTTCTACAGCATATAGACCTGTATCCAGCAGTGGACTTCTATCAGCTGAGAAAATAAAGATGACTGGTCCCATCGTCGATTGGTACAAGAAATATTTTTTAATGTTCTACATACAGTTGAGGGTCAAAGCCGATGTTTAGGGGGTTGATAGTACAAAATTTAAAGATTGAGAGTTCATACTGCATTGACGTTCCCGCCAAGCTGCATGTTTCGGAGCTGCTTCCATGTCCAGTTGGTGTCAAGTTGCGTCGAGCGCACGAATGTCAGGTGCACGCCCAGGCTGCGGTGCACAGCCGAGCAGTCCAGGCAGATGAACACACCGTACGTCACCGACGACCACGTAGGATTCTTCGCGTTGCAGTCGAAACATACCTGCGTACCACGGCATATAGATCATTATCACTAAAATTGCATTCTGTACTTCTGCAACTTTAAAAAAATACACACTTTGTTAGCAGAAATAGAGCGCAATCTCTGGAAAACTGCTTCAATATCGCTTTTACTTGGCCCGGAGTCAGCCATTTTTCGACGTGTTGTCACTATTGAAATGTCAAGCAAGCAGCAAGTGTCATGTCAACGTTCCTGTAGAATACGTGCTCAATGCAATTCGTTTCAAGGTAAGTGCTATTTTATAGCATAAACTTTAATTAAACATAATTTATATTAATACTTAATTAATACAATTATTTATCAATTCCTAATACCCTATTAGTAGTATCAGTTAACTAATTAGTTTATAATATTATGTATACCATGTCTTAAGTTTTAGAATATCCAATAAATCTAATCCATGCATTTTTACAAAATGCTTACTTTAAAATAATGAGATATCTCGATTCTCAATCGATACATTTTAAATTTCCAAAAATCGCCTAGATTTTTTTTTTGCGCGTATGAAAAGTATTATTAAAATTTATTGTAAATCTATATAAGTCAAATAAAAATCTTTCTTGTCTATGGTCGTTAGTAGTCGTCGAGCGAGCGGACGCATGTTAAATTTTCTATTGATAATTTTGTTGATAAACTGATTCTTTGTAAACGAGGCAAACATTCAGCGAAACGCGGGTATACACGACTAATATTTAAGTCAAGTTCAAACATTGGAGTGTGTGGAGAATGGTGTAAAGTGAAGGACGCTAAATCGTGCGGCGGCATCTCGCAATCGAGGAGCTCAATTAGCTATGTCGACGTGCCAGTGTCTCCGGACTGTGTGGTGAAAGTGCCTCGAACTGTAGCTACAGTGTGACGATGTTGGGGCGGCTGGTGAAATGGGTGTGAAGCGGCCGGTGTAACCAGTTAAATGGAAAACGTAAACTTTCAACCGAGCGGCGAGGAGATCGAGCGGGCGCTCATGGACCTGGGCCCGCTGCTCGGCGTCACCATCAAAGAGGAGGTGCCCGACGAGCTGGTCGAGCAGGGCCCGCCCGCCGCCTCGGCGCTCAATGTAAGAACTTGCTTGTAAATGAGGGCTATGCCCAAAGTACTCAATACTTTTGATAACATAAAATTTATTTATATTTTTACTTGCTTGAGATGACAGTTGAAAATACAAATAAATTTTAGTATAAAATGAGGATCTAAAATTAAAAAGCATATTATTATTTATTAAATTTAAGCATACCTAGAATTTAAAAACTTATATCTTTTTTATATTATTATATTTTATTAACTAACAGGTTTAATTTCCAATAATCCTTTATTAGGTGCTGATTACATTGCATTATAAAAAAAACCATTCTCCAAATTTCATGTGTGTTGATTGTCAGTCAGGGTAAACTATTTTATATATACAGGGTGTCTCATGGCTATGCCACATGCAAGGAAAGTACCTTCCATATTGTAGATGGAACATTTTACTGAAAGTAGACATTATTAGAATTAAAAAACAATTTAAACTGCATTTATAGATATTTAAATAATAATAATAATCGTTTATTCATAAAACACAAATGCAATACATTTACAATAGATAGTAAATTTAAAACTAAGTACAAAAATAATGTTTGCCTGAACTAGGTAAACCTGTGCCTCAGGCGAAAGAGTACTAGCATTATATATTAACAACTAATATAAATTAACAGCGGAATATTTTCTAAGAAGGTATTATGTTACAATGATAAACTTATTCTATTCTAATCATAATAACTAGGAACCTAATTTATTTTGTTACTTTAAGTAACTCCTCTGTTTCACCGTAAGACATGTTATGTAAATAATTATGTACAATTTTCTTACATTTAAAGTAACTTAATTCATAAAGGTTAATGGATTTATTTAATCTATTATACAAAAATGGCCCTAAGAATGTAAAAAATCTATCTGTGAATATATGTTTTGAGGTCGACAGTGAGTCACACACAATATCTTTCCGTCTTTTGTTAGTAATGTCAGCATTATAGGTAAGCATTCTATGTTGTTTTAATATTATGTGCAATATGAACAGTTGGCGGACAGTCAACATTTTGCAGGATTTATATAATAGATTTGTAGGAAATAAAAAGGGATGAGAGTGGGCTACTTTTAACACAGCTCTCTGGGCTCGTTCAAGAGGCAGTATGTTTGTTTTCAAAGATCCACCCCACGAGGTTATACAGTACTGGATAATAGATTGGCATAATGCCATATAAACTTGTGAAATTAACTTAGTATCTGCAAACGTTCTTAGTATTTTAAATACATATATCAATTTTCGGACTCTTTGGACCAAATTATCAATTTGATGTTTAAAGGAAAGGTTTTCGTCTATTGTTACGCCGAGATATTTGATATTACTTACTTTGAGGATGATAGGACAGTTACACATGTTGACTGTTCGGTTTATACAATGGTGAGCATATAATTGAGGGTTAATAGGACTCTGGAAAAACTTACGCATTGAGAAGTGAATAAATTTAGTCTTGTCGGCATTTAATGTTAGTAAATTGCGCTGCAACCAGTTATTCACAGTATCAAAACCTTTTGGAGCGTTCTTGTACAGTTCGTCTTTGTTTTTGGCGGTAAAAATTAAGGCGGTATCATCAGCAAATGATATTATTTTACCATGTTCTATTTTAATATTACAGAGATCGTTGATATAGATTAAAAATAAAGTAGGGCCTAAAATGCTGCCCTGCGGTACCCCAAAACTTGTGTTTTTTAAATCCTCGCTTATGCAATTGTCTATTTTAACGCATTGACACCGACCTTTTAAATAGTCCCTGAAAAGTTTCAATTGCGTACCCCTTACTCCTAGTGCCTCCAGTTTGTTTAGAAGCCTAGGAATAGATACCGTATCGAAAGCTTTGGCTAGATCAAGGAAAATTCCTAAAGTTTGGTTCCCATCACCAAGTTGTTGTGTGACATAGTTAGTAAGGCCATGTACCGCATCTGAAGTAGATAATTTCATTCTAAAGCCAAACTGACAGGGTGAGAGTAGATGATTTTTCTCAAGGTAATTAATTAGTCTATTATTAATAATCTTTTCTAATATTTTGGAAATTGAAGGCAGTAAAGATATAGGTCTATAGTTGACAACTACATCTTTGTTACCGGATTTAAATATAGGTACAACAATCGCCTTTTTTAAACATTTAGGAAAAATTCCTTCCGAAAGACAGAGCCGAAATATATATGTTAAGGGAGGTATAAGTATGTGCTTAAAAAGTTTAAGGATTTTATTATTTATATTATCCCAGCCAGCTGCGCAATTGTCCTTCAACCCAGAGATGATGCGTGCTATTTCTTGTTCATCAGTGTCAAGTATAACTAAGGATTTCAAAGTTGATTTTTTTAAGTACGGTTCATGATAAGGTGTAGATGTGTGGTTGCAATTATTTTGTTCCTGAATTTGTTCAGCAAGATTTTTTCCCACATTTGTGAAATACTTATTTACGTTGTTAACTGACAGAAGGGGAGAAGAATTCTGAAGCAGTAAACTCGAATATGATTCACGCTGTTCAGATGTGTAAGTAACGTTTTTAATGTGTTTCCATATTTGTTTGGTATTATTGCCTGCTCTTTGTAATTCAATTTTATCATAATTAATTTTTAATTTCTTTAAAAGATTGTTGCAGAAATTCCGGTACCTCTTATAGGTGACTTGAAGTATTAAATTACCAGGGCTTTGTTTGGACCTTTGATGAAGCTTATCCCTGTGTCTTATACAACGAATTAGTCCAGGAGTAATCCAAGGTTTTATATTTACCTGTTTCTTGTTAACAGGTACTATCGTTGTATTTTGTAATATGACGTTCTGAACATTGTTTATTAAAAACGATAATGACACATTTGCGTCAGCAGAACTATAAACTGGGCTAAAATCAATATTGCGTAAATCATGTTCGAGTTTGTTTATGTTTAATTTCGATCTAGTCCGTGGACGATTTCGCTTAGGCAGCGCTAAATTTACGTTTAGTAGGACAGCGTGGTGGTCAGTGATAGTTGAGTTAGTAACAAGTGTGATATACCGTAGGCCTGTTTTAATCATCATATGATCGAGACATGAACCTGTCTGATGCGTAGGCAATGTGTGTCCCGAAAGTAGCCCATGATATGAGCATAGGTTAAGGTATTCCTGAGTTCCTGTATCGCAATTTTCAGACCCAATATTTATATTTAAATCCCCTGTTAGTATGATGTTTTTGTAAGAATTTAATGATTGGAATGTCTGGTTCAGGAAAAAGTTAAAGGAGTCTAAGTTTCTAATGGAAGGAGATCTGTACATAGCAATGATTGCTATATTTGTGCCAATTTTGGCAATAAGACAATTACAATCTTGAAATTTTGGCTCTTCAATTTTTACCCTTAGAGATTCTTTCGTATAGATTATAACACCATCGTTCTGATTGTGGTTTACTTTACTATAGTACGAATTGTACCCCGACATCACAGGGATGTTGTTATGCCGGCTAGATAGCCAGCACTCCGTTAACACTATTATATCACAATTAAAGTTAAGCCTCTGTTGAAAAACGTTTAAACTGTTTATATTCTTATAAACACTTCTAATATTTTGTGTTAGTATAGTTAAAGATTTTTGATATTTGGAGAGATACTGTTTGCAGTCCTCAACCTCACATGACTTCGATTCAGATACAAATAAATTATCTATTTCCGTAATTAAGTTAATATCCATAGTACATTACAAGTTTTAGTTCTGAAATACAAGCAGGTATGTGGCGCTCCTAGGCGCCTTCATAGTTGACAGAGTTAATATACCTGTATTCGGCAGCTTTCCTGGCGGGGCAGTCGGTTTCTCCTGTTTTGTGGTTGGTCGGTTTCTTGAAGCGCAGGCAAGTTGCGCATTTAGGTAGGTTTGCTTTGCTTGTACATTCCTGAATTGAGTGACCTGATTCACCACAGTGACCGCAGGTAGGCGTCAGGGCTTTGCATGTTTTAGCCGCATGGCCATATTGTTGGCATTTGTAACATCGAGTTACAAGTGTGAAATCCCTTACCGGGCAAGAAGTCCAATTAATAAATAATCTGTCCTGTGTGATAAGAGCTTTGCGTATTTCGGCTGTTACTTCAATAATGAAGTTGCAGATGTCCGCGTTTTTCCTACCCGATTTGTGGCTGAGTTTTATTGAGCTCAAAAAGGAATCTCTTGTCAAAGTAGGGAATTTTTCTGCCAAGTTTTGCTCAAACATACATTTGTAAACTTCATTCTCGTTCATTGATGTAGGGACTCCGAGGACTATAATGCGTGGTTTGCGCTTATGGGGCTCATCAATGTTAAGGTCCGAGGTAGTGAGTGTTTGTTTCAGTTTATTCAGGTCATCTTTGGTTTCAGTGCTAATGATTACACCTCCATTCCTGGTTTTACGGACTCCACGAACTTTTAATTTCATATTTTCAGGGCAGATTATTTTCTGGACCATGTTTTTGGTGTCATCACTGGTCTTTGAATTGTCGTTAGGGTAAACTGCTACCGAACTAAATTGGCTTGGTCTTACAAAGCTGTTTGATCCCTTCTTCACCATATCCGCAAAAGATGGATTCGCATAGGACTCTTGTATTGTCTGCTTAATCTCACTTAAGCAGTTGTATTCTTCCTTTAGAGCTTGAATAGATGTGAGTGCTTGAAGATATTTGTACTTATTAGACTGGTAAAGTATACTCATTTGTCCAGTCCTATGGGAAATTTTACAGCATAGAGTATGTATTTTTAATTTCTGCTCACTATTTAGTTTGCCCTCAGAAGCAATAGTACAGACTTCACTTAAGCACTTGTCAATACCTTCCAGCCAGTTCTGTAGATCCGGGGTTGTCATTACTTCTATTGTACTTTCTCGAATTTGAGGTGACGTCGGCGGAGGAGTGGGCCGTGCTAACCCGCTCAGGTTAAGGGGGTTGCGTTCCATGATAGCGTATTAATTGTCACACTAATTGTTTTTAAAACATTGTCTTTAACAAATAAATAATAACATCACGTATAATGCACAGTACACTAAAAAGTACTAAACTAGGTCACTATTTATATTATTGTTAATTTAATCATAAATTTAAATTATACACGTCTGTATGCGTCAACAGTCTGAAAGAATATCCTATAAATAATTATTGGTTGAACCGGGAATTGAACTCATTACACAAGATGAATAATTACCCTGTTGCCTTATCATACCGATCGAAAGGCTTATAGACAGATTGTCAGAAATAAAAGGAAGACCATAAATTACTGACATTTATTGTGAAATTTTGTTCAGAAAAATGAAAAGCTGAAATTGACGTAAGGACATACAACTGACATTATCAGAAGTACCTATTACTAATAAATGGTTTCATTTAGTAACACCCATCTATCTTGCATTTTAGTAAAGATTAAAGTTGTAAGCTAAAGCAGATGGTGAGTATGATATTTATCATTTATAGGTATCATCACAACCCCTTGTAGAGAGGTAGCCCAGGATCTTTTATTTTAGTCAATTTTTATTACATTAAAATTGATTAAAAGAGTTATAATTTAGTTAAAAACAAATTGTAAATAAATGGGTACAATTATAAAATACTTGCCTACAATGTTGGTACATCATTTAGTATTGGATTTTGGATCACACAAACAATATCACTATATTTAATAAAAAACACCAGGTGAAAAAAAAGTGAAATGATGGTTGAATTTCAACCACCAGGCAAACATCTAGTATGTTTTACTACTTGGATTTATATTCTACGTTAAAAAGTGACTACAGCTATTAACACAAAATATTACACAAAGAAAAATGTCTTATAATTATAAGCTTTGACGAAAATGATGAAAGTTATCAGTGCCATCAGTTGATTATCAGTCAGCCAATGTCATGTGGCGGATAGCTGGGCATCACTCCACCCACCCCAGCTCGTCGAGAGAGGCCAGCAGACTCTTGATGCTGTCGACCACCTCCCATAGGTTCCTGGACAGCCCAGGAACTTCTACCTATATGTAGTGTCCGGGCAGTGCTGCAGCACATGCGCCACTGTTTCATCCTCCCTCATGCAGGCTCTGCAGAGGGACTGTCAGTAACCCCTATAACAAAAAGGAGTTTATTAATGAAACCATGACTAGTGATGGCAGCAGTGACTTTACTTTTCATATTATGAGCCATTGCTATGAACGAAAAAAAAAAAACTGCTTGGCGGCCTTCCTGTCAAACAACCTTTTGATAGAGTGTGTCACAAAAAGGTGAAAAGTGGTGAAAGTTAGGAAAAGTCCACCCTCGATGTTCCTCCTGATCGAATCTTACCTGTCTAAACACCTATGCCAGATTAAACAGAGAGAAGCACGATCAAGCCTCTACAAAAATAGTTTTTATGAATGCTGTTAAAGGTATCCATCCATCTCAGCCACAAGACGTCCACTGCTTGACATAGGCCTCCCCCAAGGTCTTCCACATCAAAGGAAAGGTTAAAGGTATACTTTTTTATATTTATTAAATAGTTTATGAATTGAACTTTGCTATATTGTAAGCATTTTACATAAATTACATTTAAAATATTATTTTAAATACCTCAAAGATTATAATTCTGATTAATGCCCAACTGGGCATCCGTTAGAGCTAAACTTAGCTCTAACGGATATAATACTTTCACATTAAATTTTTGTAACTTTTTATAGGAATTGATATAAAGTATTATACATTTAATAAATGATTATTATTATTAAATGATTATTATTATTAAATGATTATTATTATTATTAAATGATTATTATTATTATATTATTATTTCTAAAAAGCTCATTTTATGTAGATTTAAAAACAATCCTAAGGTTTTATGTTTTTTGTTTTTATTTCCACATAATATTTTTTTTAATAAATAAGGGAAATTAGGCGTTTTTTTCAACTTCACCGAGAGTTTTGACAGTTACCGCCGTCTACCGCCGCCTTACATTTTATTTTATAGCTTATATATTCATAAATAACATATATAAAAATCAGCTGTGGTTATTTGCGGGTTCTAAAGTTATGGGAAAAAATGTGATAAAAGTCAGGAAACAGAAACCTGCGGTTTCTAATGTAGACTGTTTATCTAATGTAGATAGTTTATTAAGGGGTATTTATCTTTATTGCACTCCTTTTGTGGTGAAACTTTGATAAACAATGATGCACACTACCCTTATTTTTTTTAATAGTATATAAAGAGTTGATATATTTATGTTACTATTATACATTCGTAGTTACAACTAAACGGTGATTGATTTAGCTTTAACGAAAGCACAATATTCATATTTAAGAAATTTAACTAACGAAAAAAACTGTTTTATATTCCCACCGTATTATAAAATACATGAAGTCAAACAGACACACTATCCTCCATGTTCAGCAATGGAAATTACAGGTACTTGTGCAAAAATATTGAATCTTCAAGATTTGTTGGACCACACTGCAGCTAGGATTTTAGCTATAGATTCAGTATATAAGAATGGGTTGAAAAATTTACGTTTGTACAGCAAATGGGGTCGTGATGGTTCATCTGGTCAAAGCCAGTATAAACAAAAACTTTCCTGAAAAAACAAAAGCTGTTGTCGACGAAATAAAGAATGAAATAACTTCTTTGACCCCATCATTGATTAACAAAGAAGGTGAAGGGGTAAATGTAAAGCACGATCTTTTTCTGACAATGATAGATGGCAAAGTAACTCAGGTATTAACAGATACGCCTTCTGGTTCTACATGTACAATTTGCGGTGCTACTCCACGGCAAATTAACGATTTAACTAAAGTGACTGCTAGGTCTGAAAATGAAAATTCATATCAATACGGACTTTCTACATTACATGCGTGGATTCGTTGTATGGAAATGATATTACATATTTCCTACAACCTCTCCTTTCAAACATAGACAGCCTCAAATGAAGAAAAGAAACGACAAAAACAAGAAAAGAAAACTCTAGTACAAAGACGTTTTCGTGAGGAGCTAGGATTGATCATTGATAAACCACAGAACTCGACGAAGACACCCTAGACCTTCTGAAAGTGAACGAACTCATTTAAGATCCCGAAGTTCAGCAAGTATAATTCAGCATTAATATAGTTAAAGATAAACATACTTATATATATTTATAGCTATTTTTCTTGTGTTCATATTAATTACAAATTGTCATTTTAAAAATATTTCAATATTTCATTAAATATTTATTTTTAGTTAAAAAATTTAATTGAATATGTAAGTAAATAAGTCCTTTTTTATTTCTCTTGACAAAAAAACAATGTTTTTTTATTATTACGATAAATTAAGAAAAAAATTAAAGTTATTATTTCAAACATATTTTTTTCGTATTTTTTTTAACATATATACTGCTTAATAAATCCACAAAAAAGTATATCATCTTAAGCCTTATAAACTACTTTATGTTATCTGTAAAATTTCAATTGTCTAACTCAACAAACAAAAAAGTTATCGATTTTTGGTCCGAAACAGGCCTCTATTTTCCATAGTGTGCATCGCGGCGTTGAGGCTGGAGTGCCACAAGGCTCAGTTATCGGCCCGGTGCTGTGTTACAGAAACAATTACATGTCCATCCAAAGGTTGCCTGGTAGAAATCGCTATAAGCAGCTCTTGTAAAAATATTTGAAATTATACAGGTACAATAAAGTATACAAGTATAATAAAATCATATTCACAGCAAACTTGCCTGTATGTGACGGCATCACATTTGCCCACGATATAAGTTACCTATCTGTTGAAGATTGTCCAATAAAAGCCAGCTATAAGCTCCAACATCAACTTGATGGGACTTAAAACTAGTTTAGCAAATGTTGCATCCGTGCAAGCGCTGTGAGAATTGTTGATGATCCCAAGCTCATAGACGGTATTGAAGAGAAACTTTGGCCTCCCTATGTGTGTTATTCCGCCAGTACAACGGGCTGTGCTCCGAGGAATGTTTGATATCATACCCATGGCCAAATCTTATTAACGCACCTCCCACCACCGTCAGGGTGTTCATCCTTTCATCTTAGAACCTCTATCGAGCCGTACTGTACGGTTTAAGAGGAGTTACCTCCCACGTACGATTAGGTTGTGGAATGAGCTCCCTGCCGAGGATTTCCCGAGAGGCTGGGGTTCTTCAAGAAAGGAGTTAACAGGCTTCTAAAGGGTCGGCAACGCGCGAGTTATACCCCGGTGTTAGATATTCAACGTCCATAGGCTACGGTAACTGTTTACCATCAGGCGGGCCGAATTGTTTGCCTCCTTGGTAGTATAAAAAAAGCGCTACTAAATCTGCCAACATAACCTTCGCTCTGAGAAAAGGAAATGCCCTTCAATAAAACTTGGGAAAAGATACCCTTTCACGTTCCGACAGAGTAAAGTATCTTGGCTTTCACCTTGACAGGCCCTATGTGAAACCACCACATTTTTTTTTTTTTTTTGTGTTATACTGTGTATCGGCAATCAGTCCTGGGACTATGAGCAGATGTGATGTTTCAACTGTTAGCGTGTAGAGGGTACCTTCCACCGAAGGCACCTACTCATATATTGGTAGCCTTGCGCTACTGTCGTTGTCCTAGCTCTAGGATATTAGGTCGTTTGAGCCGGTTGGTATAGTCCTGGATGAATAACTGGCGTGCCAGTTGATTAGGATGGTCTATTAGGCGTTTCTTATATTTCTCTGAGGCATTTCTGATTTCTTCCTTAATTGTGTTGATTGCCAGGTGTTGGTGTAGTTCTGCATTGGTGACACACCATGGTACATTAGTTATTGACCTTAG
The DNA here is from genome assembly GCA_947095525.1 of Trisateles emortualis. Lineage (NCBI taxonomy): Eukaryota > Metazoa > Arthropoda > Insecta > Lepidoptera > Erebidae > Trisateles > Trisateles emortualis. The sequence goes on from OX352747.1 coordinate 17,872,433, forward strand.
GATCGTATTTTGTAATCTTTGTATGATATTAATGTTAGTGTCTCGTGCAGAACCCCACAGTTGAATACCATACATCCAGATGGGTTTTAATATAGACTTATATATTAGAAGTTTGTTGTCTAGTGAGAGTTTTGAATTGCGTCCCAACATCCAGTAAAGATTTCTGTGTCGGATTGAAATCTCATCTCTTTTAGCTTTAATGTGCTGTTTCCAAGTTAAGCGACGATCGATGCGCAAACCAAGGTATTTAACGCAGTCACTATGCGGTAGATTGTTATCTCCAAGTTTAACTGGTGGACAGTTACCTTGACGTAGGGTGAAAGTTATTTGGACTGATTTAGCAGCACTTGCTTTGATTTTCCAGTTCTGCAGCCACTCATCTACTTTATTCAGGGCAATTTGAAGTAGTTCTGAAGCGCGCTTAGGGTCTTTATCACTCGCAAGTACCGCTGTATCGTCAGCAAAGGTTGCTGTAGTGACGCCAGATGGAGTTGGTAAGTCAGCTGTATATAAAGTGTACAGGGTAGGTCCTAGGACTGATCCTTGGGGGACACCTGCTTTAATTTGGTAGAAGTCCGAAGATTCCCCAGCCTCTTTTACATAAAACAGCCTATCCGAAAGATATGACTCCAAGATGGGAAAGAAACTGTGCGGTAAATTTTGTTTGACTTTGTACAGCAGGCCTTCGTGCCACACTTTGTCAAAGGCCTGCTGGATGTCCAAGAAAGCCGAAGAGCAATATTCTTTATTCTCCAAAGCCTTTCTCACTGTGTCACAAACTCTGTGGGCCTGTTCCACAGTGGCGTGCTGCCGCCTGAATCCAAATTGGTGGTCTGGGATTATTTTCCGTTCTAGCAGAATTGGCGCTATTCTGTTTAGCAGGATTTTTTCATAAAGCTTTGACATGACTGGTAGCAAGCTAATTGGTCTATAGGATGATTTGTCATGAGGTGGTTTGCCGTATTTGTAGATCATTATTATCTGAGATACCTTCCAGAGACTTGGGAAATACTTGATCCTTAGCATAGCATTGTATAGTGTTGTCATAAACACAATAGCTTTTCTGGGCAATTCCTCTAGTACCTCCTTCGTGATAAGGTCAAAGCCTGGCGCTTTTTTGCGATCCAGATTTCTTATTAGTTTTTGGATTTCTTGTGGCGTCACGAATTTTAAAGGTTCTTCAGGGCAGAGATCAGCGTTCAATGTAGAGTTAACAGTTGCATCGAAGCCATTATAAGGTGTTACATTAGGAGTAAACACGGTCGAAAGATGCTTGGCAAATACATCTGCTTTTTGTTTGTTTGATCTAGCCCAGGAATTTGAATCATTTTTTATAGGTGGCTTAGCTTCTTGTGGTCTATCGTACGCTTTTGCAAATTTCCACAGTGAATAGTTGGTCGAAGCAGTTGCAGTTAATGATTCCAGTTTTGTTTGCAGTGTGTTGTGGTTAGCTTCCCTGATCATTGCTTTCAATTCGACTATCGCCTTGTTAAGCGCCGTTTTATTCAAAGGGTGTCGACTTTGATGCCACACCCGACGCAACCTGCGTTTTTCAAGGATCTTCTGTTTGATTTCCAGGGGGTAATTAACAGTAGAATTGTTTTTTGATAGCATAGGAGTATTTTTCCAGCAAGCTGTTTGCACCAATGTAGTGAAGCCCTCCAGTGCAGCATCAATGTCTTCAATAGATTTTAGTTTTATTTTTAGCTGGACTGCGCCATCAATATACTCGCGGACGCCTTCCCAGTCAGTCCTTGGGTTACTTAGTGTTGCGGGTCTTTGAAATTCAATTAGGGTATTGCTAACAGTTAATATTACAGGCGTGTGATCAGAGCAGCTGTCTATGCATGAATCCGCTTTAAAATAGGTTTTGGACAGGCCTTTAACAATAAAGAAGTCCAGTAGGTCAGGCTTTTTATTACTGTCAGTTGGCCAATATGTGGGTTCAGAACTAGAAACGGAGTTAAGGTTATTTAGGTACAAACTTTGTTTTAGTTGTCTCCCTCTCGTAGTTGTTAGCCTGGATCCCCAATGTACGTGTTTCGCATTCCAGTCTCCTCCGGCAACAAATCTACGTCCTAATGTGGAGAAGAAGTGTGTGAATCTAGCGGTATCTATATTGTGTCTAGGCGGGCAATAAACTGCTGCTACATTAAGTATTCCATAACGGTCTTCAACAGCAATAGTAGTTGCCTGTATGTGGTCCGTTCTGTATTCTGGCAATAGGTAATGTTTGATTGAATTTCTTACTACTATTGCTGTTCCTGCATGGGCTGTATCATCTGGATGGTTAGTTAAATAGGTGCGACATCCTTGGAGTTTGATGTTACTCCTTTTGGTGCAGTGTGCTTCAGAAATTAAAACAATGTCTAGCTTATGCTCCAACATCAGTATTTGCAATTCGTCTTTATTTGGAGCAAGTCCGTTAATGTTCCAAGTGGCTAAACGTAAACGTAGACCTATTTTGCAAGCTTGGAGACAAGTGTTGTTATGAGGCCCATTAAGGTACTCATTTGTTGTAAGAGAAGGTCAAACTTTTCTGCCTGTTTTACTAGCATTTCTTTTATTGGATCAGTATCTTGCTGAGGGTTGATATCAATTCCAGTTTTAAGGACATCGGAGTATGTTTTATTTCTAGAGGGTTTATTTTCTGGTTTTTTGTCAGCTTTTTCAGATTGACTTTTAGTGCCTGGGTTTTCTTTATTTTTGCTGTTTTGGCTTCTATTAGTTTTTCTTGCCCATATTTCTTTATATACCTCACAACCTTTGTAATTAGCCGGATGGGCACCGTGGCAAAGTGCACATTCGGCTGGTGTACTACGGTCACGCTTGGTACATTCTGCCGTTTTGTGTGATTGTGCGCATTTAACGCAACGGTAAGGTCGCATACAATAATTTTTCGTGTGACCATACTGCTGACATCTTTGACACTGTATTATCGTTTTTCTCCTCTTAGGGTCTTCTACTATAACAGCTTGGTGGTATATATATTTTAGTTCCTTCACTGTTTTGTTGTGCTCACTTTGCAACAGATTTACAAAGAATGTGGACGTCGGTTTTTTATTAGGTCCATATTTAGCGTTGATAATTTCGCCAAAGATCTTGTTTCCAGTCTTTTCTATTTCTTCCTTGATAGCATCATGTGGTGTTGAGTGGTGTAGATTTTTAATTACAATTCTAAAGAACCTTTCTTCTTTTCTGTTAAAAGTATGTCCTATTAGACCTTTTTGTCGAATCACATCAATGAGCTTCTTATAAGATTCAGTAGATATTGAGTTTATTCTGAGCTGATTTCTGTTCACAATTTTGAAGGTGAACTGGTCTCTTTCTGTGACTGTTTCTAATAGTTCTGTTAGTTTATTAACATCTTCTATTCCGTACAAGATGATAGGAGGAGGTTTGCTTGGTTTCTTTTTAGGTACAATTGACAAACCACCACATGAAACAAAAAAGACACCAGATCTGTTACAAGTTTCGTTCACTCTACTGGCTCTGGCACTGGGAGAAACTCAGTCCTGTCGGCGGACACTAAACTGTAAATCTACAACTCTGTGATTAAATAGCTGGTCGCTTCACCATAACGCCATCTCCACTCTTCACAAATTTGCTGATGGTCGACTAATCGCATGTGAATTAAATATAAAAATTCTTATTTATTTAAAAAATATAGTATAGAATAGCTTGGAATGTTCTAAAACGTAACTTTTAAAAGTAAGAAAATCACGTTTTGATAAATAATTTGAGAATTTATAAATATTGTGTGTGTCTGAAGTTTACCAGGATTACAAATATATATGTGAACGTGGGTATGTCGTGTTGCAGGTGAGCAGCACGCCGGATGGCGGGCTGGGGGCGGCGGCGGCGGGCGTGGGGGGCGCGGGCGAGGTAGCGGAGGGCGGGGAGGGCGCGGACGCGGAAGGCGCGTGCAAGGGCTCCAGCGCGGACTCCCTGGCCTCGCCGTCGGCGCCGCGCGCGCCGCTGTCGGGCACGCGCTGTGTGCTGTGCCAGGCGCCGCTCGCGCTCACCGACGGCACGCCCAAGCTCATGGAGTGCCTGCATTCTGCCTGCGAGCCCTGCATCAAAACTAAGATTGAGGAAAAGCATGCCAGCTCCAGCTCGAGGGACTTCTTAGGTGTGTATTGCATGAGAAATGTTCTTCTTAAAGATTTAATTAAGTATGTACAAACCAAACAAAGACCACAGTCAAAAGTTGTTCTTTATACTAAAGTAGAATTGTTTGATGCTACATGACTGGGTTATAGTACGAGTGGTGTAATTACTACATTTAGCACACCTACGACTCGAGTTCGATTTCAGATCATGGACAAAGCCATGATGATTTGAGTCCAATCATTTACTTAAGTAGTTGTAGATTTCCAACATGTTATGCCATGCCAGGCTATGTACATATCTTATGTAGACAGAAGACAAAATAAACGAATTTTATTTCCTATTACATAATTTAGTAGGTACTTGTGAAAATAATGGAAGGTTGTAATTGTGTGCAGGCGCGGAGCGCGTGACGGTGACGTGCCCGGCGTGCCGGCTGCAGTGCCAGGTGGCCAACATGATCGACCAGCGGTTTGTACTCGAGAAGATGGCGCTCGAGCAGGCCGGCACCAACGGTTAGTAACGACACACTAGCTACACTTGACACTATACACGGCACAAGGTACATTTGTGGTAATATTCAAATTATGTAGCATATTGGAATTTATAATAGGTTGGGGGAAAAGTTTCTTCGCATTTTTTAAGAAAATTAAAAACATTTTTAATATAGTTTATTCACATTTAACTAAAGTATGTAGGTACCATTTTGTTCAATAACTTTTTGCCATCTTGTAGGTAGGGACATGATCCCATTGCTATAGAAATGTTTGGACTTTTGATCAAAATACCGCGACATGTGGTTTTGGCAGTCATCTCGTGATTTTAACCTGACACTGCCTAAAGTATTCTCAAGAGACCGAAACAGGTGAAAGGTGCAAGGTCAGAACTATACGGCGGATGCATTAACACCTTCCAGCCAAACTCTCTTAATATTTGCTGAGTGGCTAAAGATGTGTGAGGTCTAACGTTATCATGATGAAAAACCACACCCCTTCTGTTGATTAATTCCGGCCGCTTTCTCTCAACTTCTTGCTTTAATCTCATCAGTTGTTCGCACTAGAGTTCAGAATCGATGGTCCTGGTGGTAACAGCTCATAATGAATAATGCCCTTCCAATCCCACCACAGACACAGCATCACCTTGTTAACCCGGGTTTCGCCACAGTCTGTGAAGCCTGACCGGCCTTTGACCACGACCTTTTTCGCACGTTCTTGTCGTACGTGATCCACTTTTCATCACCAGTTATCAGCTTCTTCAAAAACGGTTCGGTTACATTACGTCGTAATAAAGAATCACAAATGAGTACACGGTTCGTTAGGTTTCTTTCAGTGAGCTCGCGAGGTACCCATATATCGAGCTTTTTTGTGTACCCAGTTTTTTTCAAATGCGCCAAAACTGTTTTGTGGTCAATTCCCAGTTCTTCAGCTACGTCGTAACTACTGATATGCCGATCTTGCTCCACTTTTTCAAAAATGGCATCCATTTTATCTGTAATAGGGCGACCAGAGCGACGTGCATCTTTGACATCAAAATTTCCAGATTAAAAACGCTTAAACCAAATTTGTGCTACTCTCACAGACACTGCACTAGGTCCATAAACATCGCAATTTTTTTTCGCGGCTTGCGTTGCATTTTTACCTTTTTTGTAGTAAAAATTTTAAACGTATCGAATTTCTTCATTAGATTCACTCATCATGACAGTACGAAAAACAAATGAAAATCACGCACTTTTCTAATTTGAATTTGGAATTATGTTCTTTAAAATTTAAACTTTCAATGATACCAAAACCAGCCAGATACAAATAGTATAGCCAAAGAGACTTTATTACATATTTTTATTCATATATACCATAATGCGAAAAGACTTTTCCCCCAAACTAATATAAAGTCAATGTCAAACTCATCATCATTCATTTAGATCAAATATAAATAATAACTGTACTCAACAAATTCTGGTGCAAATATATGATACTTGTGAACGTGATCTTGTGATCAAATATATGATACTAAAACAAATGCCAGCATTCTTTTTTCCTACGGCCAATTCGCTGACTAGTGGTAGGGCCTCGAGAAGAATTGGCAAGAAACTCGGGCCACTCTTTTTAATCGCCAGAGTATAACATTTACAATTTGATATGATATGTTACAATATTTGTGGTAACAAAAAGGGACGGAAACCAATATACCATACAAAATAAAATTTAGGTAAAAATATTTAATTAATAAGGTAAACAGTGAAAAAATAGGAATGAATTTAGCTTCACATTGTATGGTGTCGAGTGATCTTTTCTTTTTGTTAGTATAAGATATAAACTTGTCGAGATCACATTGCAATCTTAGTAAAATTTAAAAACTATATTTTTATTGTTTAATAAGTTTATATTTAAAAAAGCAAGATTTTATAGTGCCTTTATGTAATTTATAGGTGTGCATTCAAAAATTCAAATTCAAAATGAGTCCAAACACGACGCGGCTGTCTTTCGTTGAAAAGTTCAATAAAACAAGACAGCCGCGATGATGATGTTCACCTTTGAACATCATCATCACACACTGAACTCCACCTAGAAATATGTTAGCCATCAAGATAAATCTACAAATCCAAAAACAACACGGCTATCTTGTTTCGTTGAAGAGTTGCCATGGCCACCTTCCGACTTCATCATCTCGTCCGAAACACCCATCTAGTTATATAATACTCGTCAAGATAAATCACAAACACGACACGGCCATCTTGTTTCGTTAAAGAGTTGCCATGGCCATCTACAAGATTTGACCTAAACAAACTAACTAACTAACAAACAAACATTGCAAGTTAAATAAAAGCTTGTAAATATGAATCACGCCAAGATTGACCAGCCACCCCAAGTAGCACCCGTTCACGAGTATGACGCACGGACCAGCCATCATTTCCTTCACCATATTAGAGGGAAGGAAATGACTCGGCCAATACGACACCACAAGCAATGGCATTCCAGTGAGCATGACAATCAAGTACATTAAAAAAATAACTAAATAGAAAGTTAATAATGATCACAAAACAGTGCAGATTTAACGAAACTAAACGTTTACTCAATGTAAGAGTTATTGTATTGGGCATAATAAAGTTAACACACTTATTTTTTTAGTTTAACAGTAGATTGTTTGCGATAAACCCTTAATTGCGTCAGTGGTGATACATACATATTGTATGTGTGCAGGCGCAGTGAGCGGCGAGCAGCAGTGTAACAGCTGCGAGGACCCGGAGCCCGCCACCAGCTACTGCGTGGACTGCGCCGAGTTCATCTGCGACAACTGCGTGCACGCGCACCAGAGGCTCAAGATCACGAAGGAGCACACCATCAAGTGCAAGGAGGAGGCGCTGGCCGAGCTGGCGGCCGCGGCGCCGGGCCGCAGCGCGCACGACATGTTCTGCGCCGAGCACGCGCACGAGCGCCTGTCGCTGTTCTGCGAGACGTGCGACCGGCTCACGTGCCGCGACTGCCAGCTCACGCACCACCGCGACCACAAGTACCAGTTCAGCACGGAGATGGCGGCGCAGGCGCGCGCCAGCATCGCCTCGCTGCTCTCCGAGGTCAGCTACAAGCGCGTGCTGCTCGGCTCCGCCATGAAGGTCATCCGCGACCGCCAGCAGCTCATCGCCGACAAGAAGAAGGCGCTCGTGCACGAGATCACGCAGACCGTCGTCAAGTGAGTCTTCTATGTCCGTACTCCGTACTCCCCCGAACATCCTCCTTCCACTTGTCGAACCTATAGTATGAACGTAGTAACGCCGTCGATCGTGCTCGTGTAGGTTGACGAACGCGATAAACACTCGCGGCAAGCAGCTGGTGCTGCGGCTCAACGAGGTGTGCGACGCCAAGCAGCGCACCCTCAACGAGAAGAAGGAGGCGCTGGAGCAGCTGGCGGCCATCACCGACCACTGCGTCGAGTTCGTGAACGCCGCGCTGGAGTCCGGCAGCGACACGGCCGTGCTGCACGCCAAGCACGCCGTGTGCGCGCATCTGCAGCGCATCAAGAGCCGCCGCGCCGACATCCCCAACCCCGAGATACCCGTGCGCATCAGCCTGGCGCTGGACAAGCTGCCCGACCTGGTGCGCGTGCTGTCCGGCATCGGCGCCATCGTCGTGGACGGCAAGCTGGACGGCGGCGGCGCGCAGGGGCCCTACCACCCGCCACCGGCCGCCGCGCACGCGCCGCAGCACGCGCAGCAGCACGCGCAGCAGCACGCACAGCAGCACGCGCAACAGCAGGCGCAGCAACACGCGCAGCAACACGCGCAGCAGCACGCGCAGCAACATGCGCAGCAGCACGCGCAGCAGCACTCGCAGCAGCACGCGCAGGCATCGCCGCACTCCGCCGTGGTGGCGCTGCAGCACGTGGCCATGCACCAGGTGAGTGGGAGAGCCCTGCCTTCTCACACTGATATTGTCCAGATGAAGAATGACGCGACTGACTCACGATATTGTTCCATGCCTCAGACATTGGCTCGCTACCAGGTCAGTGCCCAGGCCGCCGCACTTAGCCACCGGCTAGGTATATTAGTTAGGTGTTTGGTTGTTGCGTCGGCTGAGCGATCCACCTCCTATCTGCCGAGCCGCTCGCTCTTTATCTTTTGTTGGCTGAATACTTGACGGCTATATATTTTTATTTTATTAGTATGCTTAGTATATTTGTTAGTTTGTACGTTATTTGGTTATCGCAATTTATGTTAATCAATGTAATATATATTTGTGCATGTTTAAATATTTTGGTGACTGTTTATTTTAGCAAACATATATTACTTATTGTTAAAATAAAAGTAGCCATAAAGTAACAATTATAATAACTTCCGCAAACATGTACATATATTGAGTGGAATGGAAACGCTCTCTAAAACTGCTCCTAGTCTATTATATATCAAAATAGGGAGTTCATCCTCACATCCTTGCACCTCAAACTTGCCGTACCGTAAGATTCCAGAGGAATTTCTTACCACGTACGATTAGACTGTGGAATGAGCTCCCTGCCGAGGTTTTCCCAAGAGACTATAGCATGGGGTTCTTCAAGAAAGGAGTTATAAGGTTTTTAAAGGGTCGGCAACGCTTGAGTGACACCCCTGGTGTTGCAAACGTCCATAGGCTACGGTAACTGCTTACCATCAGGCGGGCCGTATGCTTGTTTGTCACCTTGGTAGTATAAAAAAAAAAAAAAAACTAGCATGATTACGAAATACTTTGTTAGTTGTAAATGGTTTTAAGAGAGGTAGGGCACCATACTAGCGAGCAAGCCCGACTGGGGAAGGACCTCCACCTTACAGAAGACCACAGCCAAATGACTACACACAGCGGTGTAGTTGTGTTCCTGTGTGTGAGTACAGGTCTCCAGCGCTCATTTAGGAATGCGTTTTGAAAGATACGTATTCCTATCCCAGGGTTACTTCCATCTTAAAGCCCTGGTGTAAAAAAATGTGTTGGCAACACGCAAGTGATACCTCTGGTAATGCAAGCGTCTATAGGCTACGGATACTGCTTAACATCAGGTGGGCCGTATGCTTGTTTGCCACCCAAGTAGTATAAAACCAAATTGCGCAGCAAGTAATGAGAAACGAAGGTTAAGGCGGTAACGGAGCGCCTTTGCATTTAGGTTAGGTATTTTTTAACAGACTTCAAAAAAGAGGAGGTTGTCATTTCGCGTGCATTTCTGCAGAAATTTGTGATTTATTGACGTTGTGTGCGTTATGGATTCGTGATTGACATAATGACTTGATTATCGGTTGTAAATATAGCTATTTGTAAAAGTAGGTTTATTAAACGAAAACAATCCCGCGTGAACTAAATTATCGAAAAAAATAAAACATTAAAAAGAACAAAGAAGTTGTTTGTTGAAGTTTTTTTTAATTTTTTTTTTTATTGAGATTTGGCCTCAATAATAAAGTGTGAAAGTTAAGCAACATTATCAAGATCAGTTTATCGAATAGGTAACCATGTTGGTACTTATTAAGCTCGGTACGCAGAGTAACTGTATCCTCTTGGCTACTACATAAATCACGATAAATCTAGAATAATATATTGTAGTGATGAATGAACCTTGAATTGTTGTATTGGTCGAATAATAATAGGTAAAAAAATACATTAGATACTGTAGGGGTGGTACGTATTTGTTTGGTTACCCTCAAAATTAATTTTGGTTTGTCGATCCCTGGGAAACTGATTTTGACTCTAGTGGGTCGTTACTACACTTTACACGAATACCTGGCTTAGAGGGATGTTTTACAATAATGTTTACTTTTAGAGTGGCTCATCTCGCATGTTATGTTACTGTTTTTTGCTCTTATTTTGTGATTTTCACGCGGCTATTTTTGCTTACAAAACACACATTGAAGCTGACCTTTCCACTTCTACAGTGCCTTTTCTGGACATAGACATACCTTAAAACCTAAAAAGTTGCAAGTGAAATATTGGCTTAATGTATTAAATGTTTATATTGACATGTACTTAACCCGTACACGATAGTTTTGTTTTAATATAAATAGTGGTTATTATGACAGAGAACTTTGTTTTTTGTTATTCATCACAAATTTAAGATTAGTGGCGAGATCAACGGTTAAGGGCGCGCGTCGTAGTCTTTGCGTCCCTGTACACTGGCACTTATACCAGTTCTAGTTTTCGAGAGCGTTTCTCTACCACCCAGTATACATACATAGACGCGTCACGTAATGTTGACGGGTAAGTATGTGATATACGTGTGCCGGGGTCGTTAGTGTGTGTGTGTGTGTGTAGTGACGCAGTGTTCTGTTGTAGTCGTACGCGGCGGGCGGCGGGGCAGCAGGCGGGGCCGCGGGCGCGGGCGGGTACCTGCCGCTGCAGCACGCGCACGGGCTGCGCGCGCGCCACGCCACGCCGCTGCGCCACGCGCACGTGACGTCCACCACGCACCCGCACCACCTGCACGGTCAGTGCTGCTGTTCGGTTCTGTCGCGCCCGGCGGCGTCGTCGAAGGACACGCGGTCAAATAATGGCGGTCTGTCCCGGCAGGTGTGAGCGAGCTGAACCTGCGCGGGCTGCTGAACGCGGCGGGGGCGCGCGGGGCCCCCCGCGCCCTGCCGCCCGCCGCCCTGCCGCAGCACTCGGCGCAGCTGGCCATGCACCACGCCTACCACCAGAGTGAGCCGCCCTACCGCCTCCCGCTCGGCGCCGCGCCCCTCCCCCGCGCCACTGACGAGTGCCGAAACGTTTCAGTGATGGGAGCCTACGCCAACGCCAACGCTTACGGCGCGGGCGCGGGGGCCGGGGCGGGCGGCGCGGCCTGCGGGCGGCGCAGCGGCGGGCCCCGCACGCCCTCGCCCGCGCCGCCGCCCGCCTACCCGCCGGGCGGGGGCGGCGCCAAGTGGCACATCCCGCAGCAGGCGCTGGCCAACGGCTCGTACGAGGCGCCGCCCGCCAGCCCCGCGCACGCGCTCGGCACGCACGACTTCAAGATCACGCTGGGCCGCGCGGGGCCGCGCCCGCCGCCCCCCGGCACCGTCACCTCCACCAACCCCAAGACGCCGAGCCCCAGCCTCAACGTGAGTCGCCGATTACCTATTTTATTAATATTACATCGATCATCCATCCGATCCTTCCCTTTAATATGGCCAAGGAAATGATGGCTGGTCAATCTTGGCATCATTTATTTTGAAGAATTAAAGGTATAGTTTATATTTAAATTGTATAAACTATATCCTTATTAATTAAATATTTTATTTATTTAATTGGCCAGTCATATAACTGTCGCGTAACGTCCCAGGGTGCCGCGATACCGGGCGAGCTGGACAAGGTGTGCGCGGCCTCCGTGCAGGACCTGATGGCCACCATCGCCAAGCTGGACTCGAACGGCGTGCAGGTGGTCGCCGAGGCGAGCGGCGGCTCCGAGCCCGCGCCCTCCCCCGCCCCGCACGTGCACTCCTCCACGGACGGAGACCAGCTCGCGCCCGCCAAGCCGGCCGCGGGGCCCGGGGACCCCAACGAGGACTGGTGCGCGGTGTGCATGGACGGCGGCGAGCTCATGTGCTGCGACAAGTGCCCCAAGGTCTTCCACCAGTACTGCCACATCCCCACCATCGAGAAACTGCCCGAGTGAGTGCCCTAAGCTAGTATTTAACCGTCAGTGTACAGCCGCGCACGACGTCTTGTCGACGTACGGAGGATATTCCAAGTGTCGAGTCAGGCCTCCGTCACTCCATGTACTTGCGCGCTATAATTACCTACGGCTCGTCGTACCGCCGGCGGACCAAATTCAATGCGGTTTTCGCAAGCGAAGCGCACGCACGTTGTTCAATTTTAATCGTTCTATTAGTTTTTTCTACACTAAAATTTAATAACCGAGAATTTAGAAAGGGTAAGAAATTTATATAAAAATAAAAACACGTACTTTTTAAAGATTTTTTTATTTTACCTACATACTGACTATTACTGACCTTTACAATTATGTTTTAGATGTATTGCACAGGCAACAATTTTAAACTACCACCTATAGTCAGAACATATTCACAATTCTCAATAAAATAGGCACAAATAGTTATTTGTGTTAATTTAATTTTATCAAAAAGGCAGCCCCGCGATTGCTGTGGGATCGCGCAGTGCGAAGCAATCACAACTGTACGCTTGAGCATTTAGGCAGATTTTAGCATGCAGCGGTTGCTGACGCGACAGAGTAGGCTATTATAGCAGTAGGTATTGGTAATTTTCTTCTGAGTGAAGTATCTGTTACGTAGTAACTCTTTAGTAATCTGTGGTCGAGTGTATTCGGTTGGTCGCAGTGAGACGGAGACGTGGCAGTGCCTGCTGTGCGTGAACTTCGCGGAGCTGGGCGCCGCGGACGACGAGGGCGGGCCCGGGCCCCTGCCGCCGCGCCTGCAGAAGCTGGTGGAGCGCATCACGCTGGAGCTGTACTGCCAGTACGAGCCCAGCATGCCCTTCCGCGAGCCCGTGCCGCCCGAGAACCTGCACTACCACTCCAAGGTGAGCGTGTCCACTGTACACACGCACGCACACACACACACACACACTCACGTACACGTGCACATGACTAACTCCCCTGCGGTGCACAGATCTCGCGGCCCATGTGCCTGGACATGATCCGCATGAAGCTGCAGCCCCGCTCCCCGCACCGCTACACGCACGTGGCGCAGTTCGTGGCCGACTGCCGGCTGCTGTTCCGCAACGCCTACAGGTACAACCCGGTGAGTGCCTCCGATAATGTTACTCTCAACTATGGATTTTGGACATGGCGGATAGCTGTATTTATGTTTTTATCAAAAATCAAGAAGATCTTGTATTTATTATTATAATAAGTGTGGTTTTTAGAATCCTTACTAAATATTTTATCATAAAAAAATTAAATGTTACAAATTCTTTGTTACTGTAATCATGCCTATTATATACCTAAGTAGAGATGAACGACTGAACTATTTCTAAGGAATAAGAGCATCGTCATGAGTTTGAAACGTCGACATGTCCGCAGCCCGAGAGTCCCATCTACAAGGATGCGAAGCGCCTGGAGGAGTTCTTCGACGCGCAACTGGTGAAGTGGCTGCCCGAGTACGCGTACTGGAGCGGCGAGGGCGAGCCGCCCAACAAGCGCGCGCGCCTCGACTGACCCGCGCCCGGCCCGGGCCCGCCCGGCCCGCCCGCCCCGCCCGGCCCGGGCCCGGCCCACGCGCCGCACATACCCGTGCACAGCTTCATCATGGCGCCGCGGTACATGCCGCACTAGCGCCGTCACTGTGACTGGACACACATGCATCGTGTAATCTAATAATGCTCAGTGCAAACATTTAAAAAGTCGATCTAACATTTATGAGACTAAGTTAGAATATAATAATAGAGAGTATACGTTTCGGGTGTAATTTTTTATTTATAGCGACATTTTAATAAAAAAATATATCTGAAAAAAGATGTAAATATTTGATCGATACTAATTCGTAATGTTGTTTTCTAATCTTGAAAAGTTCCTTTTTATCGTTGTAACACATGTAGGGTGAGTCTCGATCAGACTGTTATTGTTTAGGTTTAGTGACGATCCTGTTCAAGCGGCAGTCACTCCGGGGCGGTCGCGTCACAACTGTGACGTCACTGTCCGGGGGCGCGCACCTCCCCATGCTACCGTTTACACAGCATGTGCGGTGTCCGCGGCCGCCACGTCACGTCGGCCTCATTATTGTATATCTAAACATTTTCGAACCACAACACCTTACAATAGATATTATACAAGTTATACCTATTGTTTATATCGAGTTAGATATTTTTATAGTTAAATACATATACTAGGTAATTGTAATGTGCGCATCAGTATGAGCGTCCCCGCCGCCGCCGGCACGTGTTGTTAACTCTCGTTGCTATACAATTTCTTCTCCCCGATGTGATTTATATATTTATAAATATAATTATTACATGATAATTATTTGGCGAGTTACTGTTTTTGCAAGAAGCCCTGACACTTATATGTATTGATTATATTGTAATGACTAGCTAGTACCTCTGTTATGTTAACAAGTCCTTCCAACGCCGGCGCGGCGCGGCGCCTCCATCGGACGGGACAAGATCTTCCATCCTCGTACATATATATTATTGTTAAAGTTATGTAACTTAGTTGTTAACTAAGCATCTCTAAGTTATTGATAATCTCCCGATAAGTATTATTGAACTAGAAATAAATACATTTATTGGAACTGTCGTTGTTTGTACTTTATACCCTGTGCGCTACCGAATATATTTATTTTTGTAATGCGACAACACCGCAGGCCGGCTGTCAGAGCTGTCAGGTGGCCGGCCGCGCCGCACATGACGCATCGTGTCACGTATGACATTTGGTAGGTTCATCGTGCGAGGACTTACGTCAAACAGCGTTTGATAACACTTATCACTAACAAATAGAACCGTAAAGTAGGCGGTATTGTCATTTTGTTGTTAGGACAGCGCGCCGATCCTGTCGAAGTTACAAATAATATACATAATTGGTGAAAACCTACAGTTGCAACAAGGAGCGGCGTGACCTCGACACGTAAAGGTGAGTGACCTTCACTGCAGGTTGTTTGCACATTTGGCAACGCCGATATTATTAAAAGTAAGCACACAACAAACCTTTAAAGCTCTGTATTCACGGATATATTTTAGTAGTTAAGTACTAATGCAGGTACTGCAGATTGTAGCACGTTCCCCTCGGCTCGCACACAGGTAACAAGTAAGTAATAACGTCTACGTGAGGCTCCAAATGTGGTTTGTCTAGACAAACTAACTGGTTTCGCTTATTATTACGTTGATGTTGATGATGACATTAATTATGTGGAGTACTGTAGAGCTCTACTCCATATAATTAATGTAACACACACATACAACATATTTATATTCTCTTTATTTTACTTTGTATAGGTACTTACTTACACAATATTTTTAACACGTTGAACGCCATAACGGACACCGTGTGTCCGACAGAATACTATCCCATGAGGCCGCACTGTTTTAACACGAGTCGTCCAAAAATCGTCGGGGTGTTTTTTTGTAAATATCGTCAGGAAATAACTCAAAAGTAATTAGCGACTTACGGAAAAAGTGATATTGTTATTATTTTCTGATATATAAAATGTCGGACACCAGTGTCCGTCGCGGCCTGCGAGAATGACCAATCGTGTTTACATGCGCGGGCGCCGCGCGGGTCACGGTGTCGGTGCATGTGTTGTGAATAAGGCACCAATGGATAGCCGAACCTGATCTCATAGCTTATAAGTTTATTATTATTTTTAACATGTATGGTTGTTACCTTTTTCTAAGAAATAGATTTTTTAATAAGAAATATAGTTTTTATTTATATGTCGCTTCTACAACTCCTAAAAGTAGCTGTGTACTGAACCCATTGCTTACCTAATACGTACTTGACTAAAATCGAATATAATTGTAACATGTTTCTAGTGTTTTATAAAGGTTAAAAATAATGAGTATCTAACTATAATAGCACTCAATTGAACGATTTGGAATACTTGCTTTATGTGCCTACAATATTTTTTTAAAACAACTTGTAGAGAAGCCTTTGAATTTTCTCTGTGCCAAGTTGTCAGGTTGTTCTGTGGGGCCGCGCGGGTCCCTTGCAATAGTAAAAACAGATGAAACGCAGTCCGTCGGCCGTCAAGACGCTTCTGAAGTGATAGAGGGCACGCGGACACACGGTGTCCGACGTGGCTCCTTGGACCCAACATATTAGCGGTCACATGGTGTCCGCCGCGGCCAACTGGGCTAAACATGGTTTTTAGTCTGGCGTTCAACGTGTTAAAATATAAAATCGGAAAAAATAATATAAATTAAAATATAATGGAGACCTAACTAACTGGTCTATTTCTGCTCAGCTAGGACGAGCGCTAAACACTTTTCTCAGTCGAAGTCACAGGCTTCTGATCTCCAACTTTATGAATCAATATTCATAAATTTCAGAAGCCTGTGACTATAATTGAATAACATTACAGCAAAATATATAACATAAAATTCGACAGTAGGTACGGGTATCTACTCGTACTGTCCATTTTTTTAAAGTTATTACTTGAGTATACCGTGTCTAGGAAGCCACGGTATACTCAAGTACTTACCTAAGTAATTACTTTTAAAAAATACGGCCTACGTCGAAGCTATGGTATACCTACTTATTCTTTGGTGGGACAGGAAATTATGTTTTCGTGTTAGGCATGTCCTGCCTCTGCCTGGTACCCTGGTGGCAACTATCACTTCGTTTTAGCAACCCCGAGGCCGCCACTAAGGTCATTTGTTTAAGTTGCGGTTGCCTCGTTATGGCGACTGAACTTCGCTCGGCATGATTTTTTTATAGATAATATCGCGGTTTTCAGAAAATAACAAACTAAACTTAAACGTTATAGAATACTCAAAATTCTTACGCATTAGCAATATTGTTTCCTTATTTTATTTATTGACTATATATGTACCTATATAGGTATTATAATATGAGTAGGTACCTACCTAGTTTTGTCTATGCGTCACCCAAACTCAAAATTCATTTAGGTTACAAAGTAACACTTATGAAGGTCATAAATTATAATGAATAAGCCAGAAAGATAGCTAGTTTTCTTATCCCGTCAGTAAACCATTGTGTCAACATTTTTGCGTCCATAGGCTACGGTAACTGCTTACCATCAGGAGACGGCTTAGGTAGTATAAAAAAGGATATTTCTTGTGTTATTTTAAAAATAGGCTTCGTTATTGTACTCATCAGGCAACGTACCTTCTTTAAGTAGGTACTACAGCCTGCTCCTGGCGACCGCGCCGCGCTCCTCCCGATGCGATATTTCCACAATATATTACCTATATTTAGGACGATGACATGACGTTATCTCTCTTGTGCCAATGGCACTTAATCGTTGCGTGTTGTAATCAGTATTTGCCTACACTCGATGTTTGTATATAATGAATAAAGCAATAAGGCAACTACTTATGAAGCAATTAATTAAAGAAAATGTTCGCCACAACTTGGAATATAATAAAGACTACCTAAGTACCTATACACGTCTAATTTAAAAAAGCTTGATAACAATAAATACCTCAACAATAAGTAGCTCAGTCATGTTTTGGTCTCAACAATATGTTTAATATAAAGGTTAGCAGAATGCGTCTGATAATCCTGGAGGACGCGTCGGTGGTGGCGGACTGGGCGGCGCGGTTCGTGCTGCAGCGCATCACGCAGTTCGCGCCCGGCCCGGGCCGCCACTTCGTGCTGGGCCTGCCCACCGGGGGCACGCCGCTGGGCATGTACCGCCGACTCATTGACTTTTACAAGGAGGGCAAGATCTCCTTCAAATACGTCACCACCTTCAATATGGACGAGTACGTCGGTGAGTCCACTAACTTCGTGCTTGTATGGTTACGTTTACTTTATTAAATAAGCACCAGCTTCCACCCGCAGCTTCTTCCGTGTGTACAATCCCACGAACACTGATCATTTTTAGATACAAGATTAATAAAATAAGGTCCATGTTTTAATTTGGGGTAGAAACTATCACCGCACCGTTCCAAATTTCATTAAACTCCATGTAGGTAACCCTTTGGGACCATCAAGTTAATTCCGCGTACCTAGGTAAAGTTGAAATCCCAAAATTTAGGATTGATTGAATCTTGGCAAAGTTGCTCAACTTTTACGGTGCACTACCAAGCTCATTAAAAACTCACACAATCACCCATTCCATGATTAACTGTGTCATAGTTGCTTTACTTTGACACTACACTAGATAGGTACTCTAATGGTCACCGATCTAGATGAGAATGTAGAATGAACGTTTTATCATTCTATTTTTTATTCTAGATTGGTGATTGCTCAACTTTCACATTGCACTACAGAGCTCATTGAGTAGCTACTAACACGGTCTACCAATAATGATTGACCGTGACAAAGTTGCTTAACTTTTGCCAGAGGGGTCGCCAGAGCTATAGCTCAGGAGTGGAAGTGTTGGCATGATTTATATACTTAGTTTAAGGTATACATTTTAAAGAGGGCAAAATTATATCACGTCATGTCTTTATCTTTTTTATGACGGTCATAAGTATCATGTATCGACGTCAAGTCATTACAAGCTTTTATTTAGCTTGCAATGTATGTTAGTTAGTTTGTTAGTTAGTTTGTATGTTAGCAAATCTTGTGAGCTAGATTTGAAGTACTTCCCGGTGTTTGATGGAGCTGAAATTTGGTATACCTACGTAACTTCGGTGACAATGCAATAATATGGTACCATGGAGCTGGTCTGATGATGCAGTCGGAGGATGGCCATAGGAACTCTTCAACGAAACAAGATAGCCGCGTCGGGTTTAAGTGTTTTGGATTTTTCTTGACGAGAACTATATTATTAAATGGGTATTCAGAACGTGATGATGAAGCCGGAAGGTGGCCATGGCAACTCTTCAAGGAAACAAGATAGCCATGTCGTGTTTGGGTGTTTTGAATTTATATTGACGAGTACTATTTTCTTAGATGGGTGTTTAGGACGTGATGACGTGATGATGAAGTCGAAAGGTGGCCATGGCAACTCTTCAACGAAATAAGATAGCCGTGTCGTGTTTGGGTATTTTGAATGTATCTTGACGAGTACTATATTCCTAGATGAGTGTTGAGGACATAATGATGAAGTCGGAAGGTGGCCATGGCAAATCTTTAATGAAACAAGATAGCCGTGTCGTGTTTGAGTATTTTTTTTATTTATCTTGACAAGTACTATTTTCTTAGATGGGTGTTCAAGAAGTGATGATGAAGTCGAAAGGTGGTCATGGTAACTCTTCAACGAAACAAGATAGCCGTGTCGTGTTTGGGTCTTTTGGATTTATCTTGACGAGTACTATATTCGTAGGTAGGTGTTCAGAATGTGATGATGAAGAGTCGAAAGGTGGTCATGGTAACTCTTCAACGAATCAAGATAGCCGTGTCGTGTTTCGGTCTTTTGGATTTATCTTGTCGAGTACTATATTCGTAGGTGGGTGTTCAGAACGTAATGATGAAGTCGCAAGGTGGCTACGGCAGCTCTTCAACAAAACAAGATAGCGGTGTCGTGTTTGGGTGTTTTGGATTTATCTTGATGAGTATTATACCTAGATGTATGTTTAGGATGTGATAATGAAGTCGGACGATGGCTCTGATGAACTCTTTAATGAAACAAGATAGCCGCGTCGTTTTTGGATTTGATGATATAGCTTCATGGCTAATATATTTTTAGGTGGAGTTCAGTGTGTGATGATGATGTTCAAAGGTACATAGAAACTTTTCAACAAAACAATACAGCCGTGTTGTGTTTGGGCTCTTTAAAGAATATTTAATGCATAAACACCCATGTATTATAGTATGACCATTAGTGCTGTGCACTCCCTGAGGTATGCGCGCGGTGAGACGGGGGGGTTAGAATCGGCTGCTGCGCTGTCAGTGCGCCGTCAACGCTTGTGACGGCAGGTAGTGTTATTTGTATCGGACTGTCTATGTCAGACGCACACGAGATAAATATTCAAAGATGGGTCGTGCGTTATCTCGTGATATGAAGACTGTCATTTTTAAGGTGGCTGAATATTTTAAGAAAAGAAAAGCAGACAAAGAAAGCTTTGAATTTAAAAATGACGTGAATATTGCTAAAATCGTTGCGGAGGCTACGGGATACAGCAAAAGAACCGTACATAATGTGATTTCTGCGGGTTATTTATCAATTGAAAATTCAAGCCAATTAAAATTTCAATCGCCAAAAAAACCAAAAGTTCTAAAGAAAAAACACGTTGTGGATGATTTTGACCTTGGAGTTATCAGAAGAAAAATTCATCAGTTTTACGAAGTTGAAAAAAAAATACCAAGTGTCCGTAAGTTACTATCAAGTTTGAGACAGGATGGCATATTGAATTGTGGACGGGAATATTTAAGACAGCTTTTACACAAAATGGGCTACCGTTACAAAAAATGCAAATCAAAGAGACATCTCCTTATAGAGCAGCCTAATATTACAGTGTGGCGGAAAAAATATCTTACACAAATCAGAAATTACAGAACGGAAAACCGAAACATATATTTTCTTGATGAAACATACATCAACGCCAGTCACCATGCCAGCAAATGTTGGCAATCATCGTCAGAACCCGGTATTCATGCTGATATTGGGAAAGGACGGCGACTAGTAATACTCCACGCTGGGTGTCGAAATGGCTTAGTGGATGATACATTGACTATATTCAAATCCGATGCTAGAACCGGTGACTATCATGGAGATATGAGCGGACCTACTTTTTATAAGTGGGTAGATGAAAAGTTAAAAGATAAGTTGCTGCCGAATTCTGTGGTTGTAATGGACAACGCGTCTTACCACAGCGTTCAGATTGAGAAGAAACCAACTATATCAAGCCTCAAAAGTGAAATGCAGAACTGGTTGCTACGCCATAATGTAGAATTTTCAGGAACCATGTCAAAGGCTCAACTGCTACTTCTTATCAAAAATACACAAAAAGAACCCGTGTATAGAATTGACGAACTCCTGAAAGCCAGTGGACACACTGTTCTGCGTTTACCTCCGTACCATCCAGATTTAAATCCAATCGAGTTGGTCTGGGCTGATATTAAAAACAACATAGCCCAAAACTATATTAATTCTTCTCTAGACGAAAAGATAATCTTATTGGATAAATTGTTTTCGGAATTCACGGCGGAAAAATGGCAGAAATGCGACGATCATGTCCAGAAAAATGAAAATGATTACTGGAGTCGCGATAGTAGGTTCGATAATGTTATCGATTCATTCATAATAAATTTGCAAGACTCTGATTCAAGTTCCGGTGGCGAAGAGGAAGATGAAGATGATGACGAAATGGAAGATGAAGTTGAAACAGAATCTATGTCAGAATAACTTTCGTTAGAATATATAATTGTTTGTAAATATAAAAAATGTTTAATAAAACAAGTCCTGTTGTGAATTATAACTTTCAATTCTTATTTATCACCTGCATATTTTTAATAAAATATGAGTATATTTGGGTTACATTTTAATCAACAAAGTAAGTATATATTACAGATAGATAGCCTCCGACCAACGCAACGTCCCGCCACAAGTCTTGCCATAGAAATGCAAACTGATATCGTAAGATCTGTCCGACATGTATCGACCTCATGTGAACTCATGCACTTTTTTCTTCGCCCCCCACCTCGCCGTGCATACCTCAGGGAGTGCACAGCACTAATGGCCACACTATACTTAAATACACTATAAAAGCTTGTATTTAAAAATATTTTTTAAAATATAATTTATTTATTTAGATCAACGAAATGAATAAATGAGTTTGACTTTGAAGTGTAGTTTTTAAGGGCATAACTATTAACTACCCGCTCCCGGGTCTCGATGAGACTCGCGGTGGTAGAACCGACGCGGGCGCTGCACCGCACCGCTCGATCCGCCCGACCTACTAGCCCCGCACTGTGCTATTTGCTCTGGTTGGCACGTGGATTGTTTATGGGACCCATCCTCCTATACACTTCAATTTAAGTGAGTCGCACCGTCTGCGTCCATATATTAATAATAATATAATAATTGTGTTACAATAGCTCTACTCCCACCCTAGTCTGTCATGGTTGTACTGCAATAGTGTAATATAGGTAAATGGAGATATACCTAATCATAGTAAACATTGGGCAGGCCTGCCGCGCGACCACCCGGAGTCGTACCACTACTACATGTGGAACGAGTTCTTCAAGCACGTGGACATCGAGCCGAGCAACGCGCACGTGCTGGACGGTAACGCGGCGGACCTGGTGGCGGAGTGCACGCGCTTCGAGGAGCTGATCGCGCGCGCGGGCGGCGTGCACCTGTTCGTGGGCGGCATCGGGCCCGACGGACACATCGCCTTCAACGAGCCGGGCTCCTCGCTCGTGTCCCGCACGCGCGTCAAGACGCTCGCCTACGACACGCTCGAGGCCAACAAGCGCTTCTTCGGCAACGACATCAGCAAGGTGCCGCGCCAGGCGCTCACCGTGGGCGTGGGCACCGTCATGGACGCCAAGGAGGTGATGATCCTCATCACGGGCGCGCACAAGTCGCTGGCGCTGGCCAAGGCCGTGGAGGAGGGCGTCAACCACATGTGGACCGTGTCCGCCTTCCAGCAGCACGCGCAGACGCTGTTCGTGTGCGACGAGGACGCCACGCTCGAGCTGCGCGTCAAGACCGTCAAGTACTTCAAGGTCAGTTCATGGTGGTCTTTACTCGCTCTGATCATGTAGTGCTAACACAAACATAGCATGCATCTAATTGTTACGTAACTTCTACGTTTGGGTCAACTCACACCGAAAGAGCGGCGAAGGGCAGCGACCCGCTCGGTAGAGAAGGCGCTCGGATTCCCGTGACTGCTCGAGAAGTCGCGGGACTCCGTGAGCCTTCTCGCTGTAATGCCTTGATTTGATATTGTATAGGCAGTCGTATATTTGCACCAAATAAATAAGCTTTTCTTCATTCACTTCTGTATTCGTTGCACTGCAAGAAATGAATGCGAATGCTCGCGCGTGGGGAGCGGGCGCGAGGGGCGGGATATTGCCCGCGACTGCTCGAGCATTCTCGGCACTTCCCGCGACTTCTCGCGCAGTCGCACGGCTCCGTTTATGGAATTCGCCGAAATTCCCGCGGCGCCGCCGGCACAACTCGTTCGAGATTCTCATGCGATAATAAGTATTTTAGTTATGAAAATTAAGCTAAAATTTATATGACACTGAAACTGCGCTCCGCTTCGCTGCGCTTTGATGCTCTTTTGGTGTGAGTTGAGCCTTTCTGTGTTGCGTTGTGACGCGCGTCGTGAGTCGTGACGCACATGACGCACCGGCATACTGGACAACTAGGACGTCGTCGTTGATACGACACGCTTATTATACCTACCTGTATAAACTAATCCAATAGGACAGTATATACGTGGAAGTGAACTCATTCATGTACACTTACATCATCATCAACATAACAGGTGCGTGCGTGCGTACGTACGTACGTATACGTACACCTCGCCGTACTAACGTATCGTTCGTGTAGTGTGCAGCTTCACATCATTGTCACGAACAATATAGATAGGTACAGCATGTTTATGTGTATATATGTATTGTTATGTTGCATTATATCTAACAGTTGACGTACCTACTGCGCCTAGTTAGTTGGTGGAGGCGCGGCGGGCGGCATGTTGCATGGTGGTGGTGAGGTGTGGTGGTGTGTGAGCGAGACTGAGCGTGTGTGGTGTGTGGTGTGCAGGCGCTGAGCGAGGAGCACCAGAAGATGATCGAGGGCGTGCCGGTGGACGAGCAGCGCGTCATACACTGAGTGACGTCACGCCGCGCCCGCCCGCCCGTAGTGTGTACCTACCTATACCTGCCTAGTGCGTACTCTACGTACGTCAGCGCGTCCCACTTTATGTAATCAACCGCTACTCCAAGGGTGAGGGGGGAGGCCTCCCCTGGACTACCTGTTGATTACCTACATATATAAACTTATCTTTATTTATAAATATTCAGTAACTTTAAACCTTCGATTACAGAAGATTAATCTTAATAGAATATAATAGCGTTACACCACCGTCGCGTCGTTGGTCAACTACACAATGGTGGTTTGGTGCCAAATATAACATTGATATCTATTAAGAATATTTGATGCGAAAGTCTATAATATAAAAATAGACGATTAATGCTTGTATTATAATTTAAAAAATATATAAAATATTTTTTGAAAATAAAATATTGCCTATTTACTTGAGTATAAAGTAGTATTCAACTAGGGAAAGATTTTTTTGAATTTATTAATTACAAAAAAATCAATATATACATAAAGATAGTGTAGATGTAAGATAGGTAGGGCACCATACTAGCGAGCAAGCCCGACCCCTGGGGAAGGATCTCCACCTTACAGAAGACCACAGCCAAATAACCACAAACAGTGGTTTAGCTGTGTTCCTGTGTGTACAGGCCTCCAGCGCTCATTTTAGGATGTGTTTTGAAATAAACGCAGGGATAACCCATCTTAAAGCCCTGCTGTAAAACAATGGGTTGGCGACACGCAAGTGATACCTCCGGTATTGCAAGTGTCCATATGCTAAGGTAACTGCTTAACATCAGGCGGGCCGTATGCTTGTTTGTCACCCAAGTATGTAGTATAAAAAAAATATAGTACAATTGACCTCTCAGACTGACACATATCTTGTCTGATTATTATCGTTTCTACGACGACGCACTGTCGCACGTTATCAAATATTTTGTCTCTGCCTTAAACGTCCAATAGCATTGCAATATGTATTAAGTTATTCAAGTGTATATTAGTGTGCCATTTTTGAAGATCGAATGTTGTGTAAACGGTACTTGTAACCCATCTTCACCTTTCTACTTATAATTGTATTGAACCATTGGCTAGGCCCGTGATCGGTGGTGAGTGTCCACCGGTGGGCAGTGGGCAGTGGGCACGCACTACTAGTCCAGTAGACGGCGAGCAGTACTCGCGTGTGTCGTGTTACAGAGCCTCATGACGGAGCACAACAAACTGATCGAGATCGTGCGGTGAGCGGCGAGCGGTGAGAAGTGACAAGTGACCGATGAGCGGTGCATGTACCACAACTATCTACTTACGTGATATTTTATACATTGTTAAGTATTTTATATAAATAATAAATAATTTTGTATTGTATATGAGTAATGTATTTCGCCAATAAATTTGTTTTTATAAATAATAGTAGTTATTAATAGACCTGTACCTATCTAACGCACAGATGATAACAGTGTTCATTGTAACAATATTTATTTCTGTTAAAAAACAACTCCCGCACTGGAGAACAAGCCCTGCACAATTAACGGACACAATGTACACCCAGACTCGGGACAACCATTTGTAGATCATACAATTTTTTGTCACGTGTGAGGATCGAACCAACAACACACCGCGCAGTGGTAAATGGCGAGGTAACCACTTAAGCCACTGAACCAACCGCGCAGTCATAATAACAATACAAACAATAAATAAATAAGTAACATAATAATTATCTATCCCCATACTTATATTGTCAGTGTGGAGACAGATTAACAATACAAATGTCACCACTACTCACCACCCTGTTCTACCCCGAGGGTGTCGTAAGAGTCGATTAAGGGAGTAAGTCAGGTAGACAATATCCAACCCTGCAAGAGAAGAAACACTCGAAACAAAACCTATAACAAAATAACAACCCATCTGGACAGCGTGGTATAGAAGGCTAATATCCTTCCAAGTGTATGGAGGAATGTTTATGGGTTGATATGAGATACTTATCTATAATATGTAGAACAGTAGCAACTGTCATAGAGAGTCGAGTGTTAGAGAGTGTTGATAGAACATAACATCGATCAACACTCGACATTTTGTACAATCTGCTAAGTTTGAGCTCAACTTCTTACAACAGTTTAATGTAGCGATTTTTTAAACTAAAATATTTTATGATTTGACATCTAGCATAGGTATACCAATAGTGAAGTTGTATTCATGTCGAGCGCACACGTGGCCGATTGTACATGTAAGCAAGAATGCTGTCCAACTAGACGAGCAAAGTGACAACTAGAAACTTAAAACATATCTTCGGTTTACACTCTTCACCCCGGGTGTCTTATCTTTCTAACTTAACAGTAAATTTTACAAAACTATAATTACACTTACATTATATTTCGTAATTACACTTTATTTCGTAATTCAGTCGCTGATGTGGGTCTCAAGTCTGCTAAGTGGAAATGGGGATAGCATCTGTTATATAGTGTGTAGAGTTGGCATCTAATAGAGAGGTGTGAGGAGGAAGACCGTGGGGGAGACCTTTGCCCAGCAGTGGGACATAGCAGATTAACATAGTTGAATATGATTAAAAAAATAAAAAACGACCCCAAATTGAAAAAAAAGTCATACAAACTTTAATCTCCCTCACAATTGAGTTTCGTTGTTGCTTAAGCACCTCAATTTCACTGAGCAGTTCCAGCGGCCAGCAGTTCTGTGCCCACCAAATAATACGTTCTAAACGCTTAAAGGTTTCATTTGTTGCAAAAATACTAAATTCGCCACATGTATGTATATATATGCCTATTATGTGGAAGAATTTCCTCAATTCAACATGGATCCCAACATCAGAACTACATCATTCTGTTAAAATGTGATCTATCTGGAAGTATATACCTTATAATTAAAAACACGTATTGAACACCTCCTACATTTGAAGTCTCGTTAAAAATTACCTTCAACAAACGTCACGACTCTTCTCCTTTTTTATGTAACTAACTTATCAGTAATAGGCATGCAGTTTACAAGTTATAAGTAAGTACTTAACCTTAGTACCTATATGAGGAAGAGGCAAAACTCCTAAATGGAAGTAATCCTTCGGTTCAGTATTGTGGATCAGTAAGTGTTCAGCACTAACAGTGGTGTTGTTGAGCGGCGGCGGCGCGGCAGCAGCGAGCCAGCAGGCCGGCCAGCTGCAGCGGCGAGCCCAGCCCGTCGGCCACGCGCAGGTGCGTCAGCCCCACCTCGCGGATGAAGGCCAGCCGCACCGTCTCCGGCGCCTCCAACGTCTTGCACACGCGGAAGATGTTGCTCACGATGTCTTCCGCCGCGTAGCCCAGCTTGCACAGTTTCGCGATCACCTGCGCACGCACACCACTGTTACTGTTTCCGCTAGCACGCCAGCACGGGTCGCGTGTACCTTGTGTGTACGTGTACCTTGTACGCCTCGTGTACGTCCTGGCGCGCGCACGCGTCCAGCATGGCGCGCACCAGCATGGGGTGCGGCTCGTCGCACACCTTGAACACGTGCTCGGCGCTCACGTGGCCGAAGCCCTGCGCCGTGGCCTGCAGGTTGTTGAGCGCGGCCCGCAGGTCGCCCTGCGCCGTGAACACGACGGCGGCGGCGCCGTCCTCGGTGTGGGACAGGCGCTCGCGCTCGCACACCTGCAGCACCTTGGCCAGCACCTGCGCGTCCGACAGCCGCGCGTACCGCAGCACGGCGCAGCGCGACTGGATGGGCTCGATGATCTTCTCCGAGTTGTTGGCGGCGAGCGCGAACCGCGTCGTGTGCGAGTACAGCTCCATGGTCCGGCGCAGCGCCTGCTGCGCGCCCTCCGTCATGCTGTCCGCCTCGTCCAGGATCACCACCTTGTGCCGCCCCGCAGGCAGCGTCACCTAACAAACGTTTATAAACGTAATATATATAGAAGCCGGCATAACATCTTTCATAAATAAAAATCAAACCCTATTTCCCTTATCTTGGGCCACGACATAAATTGAGAACGACTTTATTCATGTTTTTTTAAGTTTTCTTATACTTTGTAGAAGGTCCTTATTGAATAAAAAAATAAAGAAAATTTGCGTCAAAAATAATATAACCTGAGGAAAGTCGAGGCGTCTTTAATAACACTTTTGCATGTATTGTGCCTACTATTAAATTGCCACCTTTGTTTTAAATTGACATATATTTTGTAATAAGAGTGCCACATATACCACCAGAAATATCTGGGTTTTTGCTCATTTATTTAGTTTCATTAGAGATTCTCGTTAGAGAACCGTTTTCTCTTTTAATTATTATAGAATTGAATTTCAATTTACTTAGGTATAATATTTTGTCCTAAACTTTTTATAAGAAGCTTTTGAATTTCAAATTTTCTTTCAACTCCTAATTTAATCTCTCAGTAGGTACAAAAAGTTTTAAAATCTCCGATAATGTATCCGTTTATTTTTAACCAGAAGCAAAATAAAATTTAGTGTTTATACTTTGTCAAATTTTCATATAACCAATTTTTTATCCACTTATTTTAATTTAGGGACTTTAGTGCCATTTTTTTTCGTTTTAGCCCCCTTTAGGCGACGCGTTGATGATCAGTTAGTCAGTAAATAAATACATTCAGTGATTTAATTTAGTAATGGTCTGATAAATAAGTAGTAAGAAACAGAAAACATAATGTTACGACGCACAGGTTGGCCCTAAAAACTACCGCTATCTGAAAACAATAGCTATTCATAAAGTGTCTCGAACAATACAGAAAAAACATCATAAAGAGAACAAAGGGTGAATAGCGGTCGAACGGAACGTGCGAATATGAACCTTAGCGTTTAGGCGCAAGGTTTATGGCACTTAGCACGGTGACTTGTTTACATCATGAATGAACGTTCGAGTAACGGGTTTCTTCGTAAAGACGTTACTATAACTTACTACGATCCTCGCGTATATTCTCGATTCCGTGGCGAGTGATATATAAGGGGCCGACACGTGCGGCGGACAGTCAGTCTTGGTTGAAGAGTCTTAGTTGAGTCTTCGTTGAGAAGTCAACGGGTCTTCACTGAGAAGAAGACAGCGATACAGGCGATATATCGGGACGATATTGGAAGACTTTAGTGAAGTGTTTTGTGTTATAGTGAAGAGTTTAGTGAGTGAACTGTTATAGTGTGTAATTGTGTTTACGGTGTATTGTAAGTGTCATTGTGTGTTTTGTGCTGAAGTGCTAATATACTCGTTATCGCGTAACCTGGCATTTTAATCGAACCCTATCCTGACAAGTAACTATTGTTGTCGTCATTGAACATAACAATTAGTGTCAGCGGTAGTTCGTAACAACTGGTCTCAGAGTTGGGACGTAACATTGGTGTCAGAAGCGGAATGTCAGTCACACTACGCGACGGAGACGAGGGAGTATACACGCAACAGTTGACGACAGAAGTGCAAATGCCTGTCAGACCGAGCGACGGTGACAAGGGGGCATGCACTCGTCAACAGGCTGTTTTGGAGTCTTGTGAACCTGCGACTGCAGCTCAGGAAGATAATAGCACAGGACAGACTATTCGGGGTACCTCTACGGCCCGAATGACCACGTCTACTGTGTGTGATATGTCAATCATCTTGGCCACTATGCAAGACTTCCAACGTCGATATAAAGAGAGCCTACGCCGAACTGAAGAGAGCTTACGCCGAACTGAAGAGAGCCTATGCCGAAGAACTGAGGAAAGACTTATGCAGACTGTACAAGTTCATAGGGAGGCTCAGCGCCGAAATGTGCAAGAGCTAATTCGGATCTGCGACTCCATAAAGCTTCAGCCTAGCACACATCAAGCTATGGAAGACGTCAAGAACAGCCAACGTGAAGGTACGGAGGACGTCAAGGATGTTCATCTTCAGAGGCAAGATAATATGGAGAACGTAATGGATAGCCAAGGACAAGCTATGGGGAACGTCAAGGATAACTACGGTGAAGCTATGGAGGATGTCAAGGTTAGCTATGGTGAAGCTATGGTGGACGTCCAGGATAGCTGTGGTGAAGCTATGGGGGACGTCAAGGTTAGCTATGGTAAAGCTATGGAGGACGTCCAGGATAGCTGTGGTGAAGCTATGGGGGACGTCAAGGATAGCTATGGTGAAGCTATAGAGGACGTCAAGGATAGCTATAGTGAAGTTATAAAGGACGTTAAGGATAGCTATGGAGAGGCTATGGAGGACGTTAAGGATTGCCAACGTGAAGTTATGGAGGACGTCAGGGATCTTCAGAGGCACGTTATGGAGGTCGTCAAGGATTGCCAGCGGTATGCTACGGAGGACGAAGTCAAATTTTCTACGAGAAAGGTGAGTTGTAGCGAGGCAGCGGTATTAGAACCGGGCCCCGAACCGGTGGACATGCAGAAAGAAGAAGAACAACTTACGACTCAGGTGGAAGAGAGTAATGTGAAGATTTTAAACATTCGAGAGTTGAATAAATCCTGGAAGAAAGAAGATTTTGTGAAGGCACTGGAGAAATATAGCGGACGTGAGGATATTGGTGGCTACGGCGGACGCGACGGATTCCGCATTATTGAACGTGCTGGATTAGCACGAAGAGAACATAACTGTGAATTTATGTATAGAACTTTTGGTGAACAGGATCGTGACCCACCGCCTAAGAGAAGATGGCTATGGGTTGAAGAAGAAGTTAAGCCCCGTGTGCGTATGAAGTTGCAGGATTACTCTGCAGACCCGCGACAGGAATCGTGCGGGTGCCGTGCAGACATGCCGAGTGACAGACCATATGGAGATGTTGCTCGGGACGAGCAAGTTTAAGAGGGGGGCAGTGTTACGACGCACAGGTTGGCTCTAAAAACTACCCCTATCTGAAAACAATAGCTATTCATAAAGTGTCTCGAACAATACAGAAAAAACATCATAAAGAGAACAAAGGGTGAATAGCGGTCGAACGGAACGTGCGAATATGAACCTTAGCGTTTAGGCGCAAGGTTTATGGCACTTAGCACGGTGACTTGTTTACATCATGAATGAACGTTCGAGTAACGGGTTTCTTCGTAAAGACGTTACTATAACTTACTACGATCCTCGCGTATATTCTCGATTCCGTGGCGAGTGATATATAAGGGGCCGACACGTGCGGCGGACAGTCAGTCTTGGTTGAAGAGTCTTAGTTGAGTCTTCGTTGAGAAGTCAACGGGTCTTCACTGAGAAGAAGACAGCGATACAGGCGATATATCGGGACGATATTGGAAGACTTTAGTGAAGTGTTTTGTGTTATAGTGAAGAGTTTAGTGAGTGAACTGTTATAGTGTGTAATTGTGTTTACGGTGTATTGTAAGTGTCATTGTGTGTTTTGTGCTGAAGTGCTAATATACTCGTTATCGCGTAACCTGGCATTTTAATCGAACCCTATCCTGACAAGTAACTATTGTTGTCGTCATTGAACATAACAATTAGTGTCAGCGGTAGTTCGTAACAACTGGTCTCAGAGTTGGGACGTAACAATAATATTTTAGTTAGTGTGCCTTAGTAGCCAAAACCGTCTTGCATGTTCCGTGCTGGACATTGGGGTACCTGTACCTATACGTGACCCCCTCTTTCTATTCAAGGCAAGTTCAAAAACAGGATAAGTTTTCTTACTAACTCTAGGTGGGTGAACACAATAACATAACTATCCAATGGATCAAAGGACACAGCGGCACCCGGGGCAACGATGCTGTGGATGAGCTCCAGGTTCGGTACGAGAAGCAGTCGTCAATGTCAGGCGGCTGCTGGACTCTTTGGATGAGCTGGGGTGGATAGAGTGCTGCTAACGGGTGGTTAGCAGGGAGATCAGTCTATCCACCCCAGCTCATCCAAAGAGTCCAGTCCA
The DNA here is from genome assembly GCA_947095525.1 of Trisateles emortualis. NCBI lineage: Eukaryota > Metazoa > Arthropoda > Insecta > Lepidoptera > Erebidae > Trisateles > Trisateles emortualis. The sequence continues at coordinate 17,904,161 of OX352747.1, forward strand.
GTCCTCCGCACGCAAAATACGCGCATCAGCGTGGAGTTGCGAACAACAGTTACCATTACTAACTCTAATCTCAGTTTTCCTCCCTTAAATACATTATTTTTTAATCTGTTCATGTACAGCTAAAGTGCATCTCATGACCATTCAAATAAGCCAAAACACAATTACATCGTTTAATTATGGAGTTCTGTTGCCTACCTTCTGGCTTCATCATCAGTTCAGTTCAACTGTACCATATTCATTTGAATTACATTTGCTTAGTAATAGTTGCATTACAACCTTAATCGAGACTTATCTAATCACCATCCGTGAAATATTTATCATAGAGAATTTTAGGTGACCATTTGATGTGTTTTTCATCAGAATCACTTCACTAAATTACACTTTCTGAATACAAATGTTTGATTTGTTGAAAAAAAATATTGAAATTGCTATATGTCTATTATTATAGAGCTTATTACTCGGCAAGCTCTTTACAACTGCTTTTAGGCAATTTGGATAATTATTTTCGTCTCTAACTGTTTTTGTTTGTTAAAATCAATTCAGGTTACATACAAAGATCACGGTATTATGATAATGTATAATATACCTACTATGTTATCACAATTTGTTGTAGTAAGAAAACTTGTGCTGGTGACAATGAGGGTGAGAGTGACCTCACACTTATTGTCACCAGCACAAATGCCCAGCTTTATTGCTTGCTGCCTCTCATACATTTTCTTTTTCTTACTACAACAAATTGTGATATTAACATAGTAGCTATATTATACATTTTTATAATACCGTGATCACGTATATTGACTTGTCTATCGAATATATCCATCTCAGTCTCGTCTCCAGCATACCTTTACATAGGTATTAATGCAATGAGAATGTGGTAGTACCTTCTGTTGCGCAAACATTTTGATCTTGTTGCGCACAACATCAATGCCCCGGTCGTTGGAGGCGTTGAGCTCGAGTACTGCGTCGCGGAAGGAGGCGCCCAGCAGCGCGCGCGCCAGGCACAGGATCGTGGTGGTCTTGCCCACGCCGGGCGGGCCTGCGATTATGATATTGGGCGCATTACCGGTGCGCGCGAACACGGCCAGGCGCGATACTGTGTCCTCGTTGCCCACGATGTCGCTGAAAGTCACCGGCCGGTATTTCTCTATCCAGGGCAGGTGCGACACAGGTTTGTTTGTGCCACTTGAGCCCGTGTTGGATTTCGCAACTTTTGGAGGAGCTTCGTCCACTTCCATTATAGTTACATCGTCTTCACTCATTGTTAATTTAATTTTATTTGTTTAATAACAAATACTAATAGGTAAAATACGTATTGAATATCAGAATCTAAGAACAACAAGTTTAACTTGGCGCGAATCAAATATAATCGTTTTCACATAGTATGGGTACGGTGACGTTTAATGAGATCCATTTTACGCATCTTAAATTTCGAAAGAAATAAAAATAGGAAATACAGAAAATAAACCGTCATTATTTATTGTACAAAAAATGGTTATAATATATTTTAAAACATATTCGTATTTTAATCTTACTCAAATATTATAAAATTGAAATATAAACTTAAAATAATTCAATGAAATCGTTAAAATCGATAATTGTTTTATAAACTAGGTACTCAAAATCGGTATAGAAATATTTAATATTCACCTCAATTACCTATGTACAATAAATGAATTATTAATGGTCGCTAAGTAGTCGAAATTTGACCATTATCATGGGGTCTCATCAGGAACAAATCAAAATTAGTACGAATAAATACCAATAGATGGAGTTACATATATCGATTTGTTATTTACGTTTATGTAAAATTCAAACCTGGAAGAAATATAGCCTGAAACATATACGTACATATTTTATGAAATCCTACTAGCATAGGAAAATGAAATAAAGGGCTCATAAAACAAAATTACAATTATATATTTACAAATTTCAATAATGTCGCCGTAGTCCTGGCGGCAGTATTTTGTACTACTAAGAAGTTGAAACTTGCGAGTGACTTGTGAGTAATGGCGCTGGCGCTGTATGCATTTTCAGATTTTTATAAAATACCTACCTGGTTTTGAAGTTTAATGTTGGGTCATACTACTTACTCGTAGGTATAAAAATATATAAAGCTATGTGAAACAGTGGCTTATGTTAAAAATAAATAATACGGGCATATGTTTTTTTCTCTCAACAAAAAACTTTAAAAATGTTTTACGTTATCAAAGTTATCAACAAAAATATTGCATCCAAGATATATAAAATATTTTAAAAACTAAACAAAAACTAAATACAAAAAGTGTATCCGAGGTTGGGATTCGAACCCGGTTCGGCCGGTGCTACGGCCGGTACAGTGCAGCGGTGCTACGGTATCGTACTGTGGGAAAATTACCTATTTGTGAATTCAGACTGATGCTAAATAATTACTGTTTTACTATATTTTTACAAATAATTCAAAAAAAATATTATCTGATATAAAAACCATCTACAAAAAACAAATTTCAAAAAGTGGACATGAATCTGGGATTCGAACCCAGTACCATCGGACTGTTGGACTAATACCACAGATTAATAAATAGTTACTACGTAACAGATACATCACTCCCATACAAAAGCGAAAATATCTACGCTATAATAGCCTACAAAATCTTAATAATAATACCAGCTGTTCGCAGCGAAAATAAATGTACCATATGTACGCGCACAAAGAGTCGAGATTGTGTTGCCCGCCGTGCGACTCACGTGCAAGCTCGTCATCGCACGAATGCGGTAGGGTTGTCCACTATTTCTTTCTTACATATACCTAGCTGCATGCACCCCTCTTTGTTCGTCGTGTATAAGTTTTAAGCCTGCTACTGACCATCCATCATTCTTAACTTCTAATTTCACATCGAAATCAGACTTTAGTTAAGATTAGCCGCTAGATAATGCGTGACAACTTTTTTATTCAAACCCGTCAAGGACTTTCGGAGATTAGCATGTACAAACATCCAAACAGACAAAAAAAATGAATATCATCGTACTTATTGTACCTATAATGTTACTATTTTTACTTATACATATTAGTTTTGTTAAATATATTCAATGTACAGACAATCAAACAGTTAATATCTGATTCCGACTCGCGCTTGACCGGTTTGTTTTAAGAACTCCACGCCACGCGAACTAGATCGATAGATAGACAAACTCGAAAACGACTCGATGATGTAGGTAATGAAACACAAACTGCATTTATTTCTGTAAGACCGCACTAAATTTTCTCGTAAATTTTAAAGAAAGATTTTAAAATAACTAGGTAGGTACTACTAACTAAAGCCAGCTGAAATGCGTACCTACTTTCAAATAACATAACGTAGGTACCTACCTTTTTTCATCTTTCGGCAATGGAAAAAAAACAATTTTTAATTTGTCTTTTGACTATGACATCCAACAACTTCACAATAATTAAGCATGGTGTCGTTAGTCAAAACTTAATAATAATAACTTAATATACGTAGTGTATGTAAATATCGTTAGTATCGTAAGTGTTTTGAGCGGGAAACGTGCTCTGCGGCTCTGCGGGCTCTCAGTGTCGCGTGCGGCAGCCCACTAGCGATCGGCTCGGTTACGAGCTACATAGCGGTAGGCACTTAACGCGCGACCTTGAGCGAGTGACGGAGGCCTGCTAATACCAAAGAATGCTATAATTTACTCCATCCATTAATGACATCGACTGGCCTGTTGTACTAGTGGCACAGATTACTAAAGAGTTACTACGTAACTAGTGGTTAGTGAATCTAATCCATGAGGGTTCGATTCCCATTCAGGACCAATCTTAGTGTGATATGCTCTGTCTGTCGTCTGATTACCATACAGGCTGTGCCAAGTTTGGATTTAGATGGTGTGTGAGTTGTCACAAAATATTATAATTAACCTAATTTGACTAAGACAGAAACAATTCAAACAGACCCTTATCACTTCAAACAGGTTATTTGTTTATTTGCACTGATAAATTAATTGCTTATTATAGTTTCACGAATATTCTTTTTAATAAATCAATTTATATTATAGGTATACCTAATATAAGCCATCAACAAAAAAATAAACTTAGGTTAATAGGTATATTAACATTTTAATATACCTAAACGGGAAAAAATTGTTTAGCCCGGGCGAAACCGGGGCGGAGCGCTAGTTAAATACGGAAGCAAACAATCAAAATAAGTATATTTCGTAAAGCGCGTGACCTTGAGCGAGCAAACGTGGCCCGAGCCCGAAACAATGAGTGATACCTACCCTTTATGGTCGGTAGATCTATGTGAGTGATGAAGTAGGTGCCTACTATATCTTGTGAAAAATATAATTTTAAATAAAGTGTCGCCATCTGTTGATTTTATGTGTATGCACGTAATCTGTTGGATACAGACATCTACAGATAGATAGATAATTAAAATTTAGCCCGAAGGTTAGCCCGAGTTAGCGGGGAACCATTTCTTTGTATGGGATGGGGTATCTTGTGCCATTATTCTCTAAAGTTTGAAATTCGAACGATATTCAGGTTTATCCATCCATCCATCTCAGCCATAAGACGTCCACTGCTGGACATAAGCCTACCCCAAGGTTCTCCACATCATTCGGTCCTGAGCTGACCTTGTCCATTGATTGCCCGTGACCTTTACCTTTTCTCAAAAATATTTTTTATTGCATGTAAAAAAGTTTTTTATTTTCAAACCACATCAGACTATTCGCATGACAAATGATTGTGATTTATTTATAAATAATTATTTATTAAAAAGACGGTATAACATCCTGTGTGTGACATTGATTAAATTGTGGTGACCATCAGGCGGGCCGTATGCTTGTTTGCCACCTTGGTAGTATAAAAAAAAAAAAAAAAACCTTTCTACAAAAACCAGCTGATACTGTTGACAGCGACAACTGACATGACAAGTGACAAGACATTATGACATTTCGTTGATAAATCAACCAAATCAGTGTGATTATCTGTTGTTTAATTTGTGTAAACATTACTTTATTCTTTATTTAGTCGTACTTATTCAATATTATTTTTTGATTCATACTTATACAGCTAGAGAAGCATTGTTTTTTGTAAATTTCATAGTGTGAAATTCGGTAATTATTAGTGAGTGTGACCTCAACTAGGGAATGGTGAATCATCACTCCAACTAGTTGTCGCCTGTTGTTATTTAGGTATCGTTAGTGTTGTTGATACTAGGTGTTTTCATCCACTAGGTAAATATATTTTTATTTTTTTCTAAGCTTCCATATACCATACCATTATTAAAAACCATTTTGATAATGCAATGATTTCTGCAATTACGTTGCTTATTTATTATTTGCATACCTTTAGAGGTTACATGAATGCCTTGTTTATTCAACATATTGGCGCGTCACCGGGTTACTTGTCGCCGTTGAAGGAGTTAAAAAAGTTGTTTGCTTCATTGTCAATTTTTAAATATTTACATTTGATTGTCCTAAATATCATACACAATATAGATTTGCCCATGATCATTTTAATTTTTATTTAACAGAAGTTAATGCCTTCATCAATAATAATTTACTTGTAATTATTTTATTCCTGGTAGCAAGTAAACATGGAGTGGTTATTTGGGCACCGCATGACGCCAGACGAGATGCTGCGCAAAAACCAGCGTGCATTAAACAAGGCCATGCGGGACCTCGACCGTGAGCGTATGAAGATGGAGCAACAAGAGAAAAAAGTCATTGCTGATATAAAGAAACTTGCTAAAGAGGGACAGATGGTATGTAGGTTCTTGTCATGTGCGAGTTGTATACAACATGAAATTGTCAAATGATATATTATGTGATATTGCACAGGATGCAGTCAAAATAATGGCGAAGGACCTGGTGCGCACACGTCGCTATGTGCGGAAGTTTATGCTAATGAAGGCTAACATCCAGGCTGTCTCTCTCAAGATTCAGACCCTCAAGTCACAGAACACTATGGCGCAGGCAATGCGCGGAGTTACCCGCGCCATGGCCACCATGAACCGTCAGCTTAATATGCCCCAGATACAGAAGATATTACAGGTAGGTACATATGTACATGGCTCACTCTAGTACTCTCACAGTTCTAGTCCTAAACAATTCACACTTCTAAAGGTTTACAGATTGTAGTACCGTGTTTCCTACAAAATGCCACATACAAAACAAAATACATTAAATTTCAGTTATATAGATGTTGGTATAATAGTACTAATATAGATTTGTTGAATTTTTAAAAATGCTCTTTTTCGTCTTTACTTATTCCTTTTTCTATTCATCACAATCATGGGCCAATTTAGACATATCCTTCCTATGTTTGTATGTTTAAGACTTGTCCAGTCAGCATAGTATACTTGGGCCTAATACAATGCCATTGTACATATTTAGGACCCACATTTTGATAACAACTTGTTTGTATACCATTTTTATGCTTCACACCTTTGTTGATTGTTTACTGTTGACATTACCTTGGCATGTGTTACACTCACTTGTCTACATGTTGCCACAATGCCACTTTTACGTCATTGGTACGAGTAAGTAAGCCTCGACCCTACACTCTCATCTATGTTAATAAGCAGTATAGTTTCTTATACTAAATACTACTACCGCTGTGGCGCGGCAAGTGATAGTAATTTCCCGTTAGGTAAAAATATATAAGAACCCTTTTATTTTATTCAGTGATGATGGCATTCAACTGAATTCTTATACTAGGTGAAATTATTCTCATCATTACCCACCTCGTTAATTTTTCACGGGGCACAAGCCCTTTCTATGTTGCTGTAGTTACTCTACAGCATAGAAAAGAGTATAGTATGTCTTAACTCTCCCCAAAACTTTAAATTCTTCCTCTCCATCACAATTTTGTCCCATGTCTATTGGTATGATCCTATCCAAAGTTCTAGGGAGTATTGTTCACTAACAATCTCGCTACTTATTCTAAAATAAACACAGCATGCTACCACAATCTGGTTATAATATGGTGATTAAAAAGAGTGGCCAATTTTGCTGACATCATCTTTCTGGATTATTCATAATTTATGACTTATAACATTCATAAATTGCACACCGCGGTAGATAAGACGTGAGGAGGGTCGCGGTACTCTACACTTGATAGTCTCTAATAATGATGATGAATCAATTCTGTTATTAATTATCTTAAGCAGAATGTTTGTGTGTGTGTGTGTGTTAGTGCGCACGTGTGTGTGTGAGAAGGGAAGCTGCATTTTTTATAAATAAAATGTAGAGAGGTATAATTTAAATGTTTTGATGGAGTATTAACCTAACTGAATATTGTAGGAGTTCGAAAAACAGTCAGAGATAATGGACATGAAGGAGGAGATGATGAACGACTCGATCGACGAAGCGATGGAGGCCGACGACGACGAAGAGGAAAGGTCAGTACAGTCTTTCGCTTTAACAGATGTAGACTATTGACTACTTGATAACAGTAGGTTTAGTGGTAAGTGGTAGTTACCACTAAACCTACTGTTATCAATTACCTAGCTATGCCAGCTGTTGCGCCGCGCGCTGCGTTCGTATCGTTTGTTTAAATTAAATAAAGCTATGTTCTATCAGGACTATAACCTTGCCAACTTACATTAAAATCGGCCCAGTTTCTTTGCGTCAAGGAGTAACTAGAGAAACCTCCACCCTGTAAAACTTTGGCATTTATATTATTAGTAGCTTGAGTATGGGCAGTAAGTATAGTTATTCCATAAGTGTTACTTTGTAAATTTTGTGTTTGATAAAATAGTTAGTGGAGCAGGTGCGCGCTCGTGCACGTATACTAGTGTCACTATAGTTACAGAATGAGGCGATCGTAAGTCAAACTGTTGTGTTTACAGCGACGCAGTGGTGTCCCAGATCCTGGACGAGCTGGGGCTGCAGCTCAACGACACGCTGTCCGGCCTGCCGCAGGCCACCGGCTCGCTCACCGTGCCCGGTCAGTACTACATTGTGCACATCGTTCTTACCACTAGATACTATTTGTTTTCATTACTAACATGTTAATGTTCAATGAGTCACCCGGTCACCTGGGGGTTAAATCCTGAATCATATTGTTAATTTTTTTTAGTACTAAATGTGAATTATTTATCAATATACGAAGTTAATGAAATAATGTCCACGAACATTGTGTTGTTCAGCAGCGAAAACCCCAGCGGCGGCGGCGGCGGTGGCGGGCGGCGCCGGCACCTCCGACGCCGACGCCGAGCTGCAGGCGCGCCTCGACAACCTGCGCCGGGAGTAGCCGCTACGTGCTGTGCTCTGTGCTACACTGTGCTCTGTGCTCTGTGCACAACAGACGCTTTGTTCATTGGCCGGCGATTCATGCCGAACTGCTGTTTAAAATTATATGTGAAAGTTATGTATAGTGCGAATATTGAGATCAGTATCTGTAGGTGTTCGCATGGAGTGCGACGCACGCGCAACATGTACACGTACTCCACCTGGTGGCGACCACACGACAATGTACTCGACTGTCGTGTGGAGCGCGCGCCCTGCCGCCCTGCCCACACCCTTGTTGTTAAGTTATTGTACACAATAATTAAGTTTATATACTTAAGTATATTATAATAAATAATTTTATATATTACCCGTGTCTTAGTTCATAGGCGTTAGGGAAAATAAGTACAGGGTCACAGGTTCAGATCGTTTATTTATTATGTACATAATTATATTATAATGTTATGTATATGTTACTACAACAACTATATAACGTTTAATAAAATATTGGTTTACATAAAAATCACGTTTAATAATAATCATTCTAAAAAGTAAAAGCGAGCGTGCGCGTGCGTGCGTACGTACGTGCACGTGTACGCACGTACGCACGCACGCACGCACTGGGTACATGTGGGGTACCGAGATATGTTAGTGTGTGTCACTATAATAGTTCACTACTCACTGAGTTTAGTGAGGGAGCCGCTCCGCTCGCCTCGGAGATTCAATATGTTGATTAAAAACAGTTTAGTTAGATTGAACACGACTTTGACAAAATAATGAGACGTCAATAATTTGTAAATATTTATTACCTAGGCAAGTAGGTATATAGGAAGTGTTTTATTGTGTCATCATACTAACTAGTGGTGACATGCCTTTATACGATGTATTTTATCTAATGCTTAAATATATAATAAGCGACGACCGTTTTTTATAGACATTATTTATTTTTCCTATACATATCATATTCCCTTTACAGATATGGGTACTAGGTAGGTACCTCGTTTTATTATAATCCCAAATCTTTCAGCGTACAAATAAAGATCTTACGAAAATAAAATATGTCTACAAATTAATACAAATACCAAAATATATCAAAGTTTTCGCTTATCACTTAATAGTGTAGGCGCGCACTACGCACGGATATACCAACAACACGTACACATACATATGTACATAAACGTACGAGTGCAACACGTATGGGGGCGCGCGGGCCCGCATTTATAATATATAGGTACCAAGTAGATGTAACTCTTTACCTACCTAGTACCTACTAGGTAGATATACCTAACACTGAGGAGGACAATGCATTCACCTCGTCGCTGCACTTGTATGGATTGCCACCGTTAATAAGTAGATAGGTACTTACCTACTTACTAAGTATTAGTAAGTATAGGTATATAGTAAAGTAACATCCACACTTAACTACACTACGTTAAATCAACGACTTATGTTTGTCGAACTGCAAAGGAAATGTGTACCTACTGCCAAGTACCTACCTAGGTAGTGCCTTCTATAGCAGACATAACAGTAACTAAACCAACCGACCAGCGACCAGGCACCTGTGATGGAACCATTATTGATGCGATAATGACTAACTTACACATAACTAACTATAATTAATTTCACATAGCATGGGTACGGTGACGTTTAGCATTTAAAATATCTAGTGATGTATGTAGTAATGATAAAATCGAATTAAAAAAATATCTAGATCATAGATATAATTTACTATGAAGTGAAAACCGATTTCACGATTAAATTAAGAAACAATAATTAATTCAGTTTAATATTTTTAATTAATTATTTATAAATAAATGTTAATAATTCGTCATGCGAATAGTCTGTTGTGGTTTAGTTAAAAAAAATACTTTTTTACATGCAATAAAAAAATATTTTTGACAAAATAGCCTAAATAACGTTCAAATTTTAAGCTTTAAGAATAACGGTTGAATTTCGACCACTTAGCGACCAATAATTCATTACTTATTGTAATTGTTGTTAAAATTTAATATTTGGATACTGATTTTGAATAGTTTATAAAACAATTAATCGATTATAACGATTTCACTGTGTCAATCCCTACGTGTCGACACGTTCAATTTTTTTCATTAGTCATTTATTTATTTTAAGTATATGTATATTAAAAAAAAAAAAATTAAGTAATAATAACATACAAAATATGTTTTAAAATATATAGTAAAACCATCTTTTGTTCATTTTCTGTATTTCCTATTTTATTTCTTTTGAAAAATAAGATTCGTATAATGGATCTCATCAAACGTTACCGTACCCATGCTATGTGAAAAAGATTGTAGTGTGCAACTGTGCGCTACCGAAGGTTACGCACTCGTAGGTGTACCTGTAGGTAGTTGGCATAAGTTGACCGCGGTGTTGTCGTGGCACTACACCGATGCGATGTGACTACGATACGTGTCACATGTATCTACACACTCATGATACACAACATCATTAATACATATAATATAGTTTTAGTTACTTAATACAATATCAGTCTTGATAACTGGTGAACACTCGCTCTGTTGAGGTCCTCCGCTATCTTATAGGAATATAACAAGGGAAACATAGAGCGCGGTATGTATCTCACCTGACACTGGACTGTTAACCTACACACTTTGGCACTGACTGTCCTCGTCCACTAACGACACTGACGTCGCTCACACAGTCGCTGCACACCATCACTCACTCACTGCCTCTACGAGCGCTATTGTAAAACATGAACACCGACACAGACAGTAATCGATAACATATCACAGACCGAGTGTATCCAACCTTGTTGAATATTTGTGCGCGTGCGCGTGCGCGTCCGGCGCGCGCCCGCCACCCTTGTAAACGCTCGTATAAAATATATCCACTATAATAGGTATACTAACATGGTAACGAAATAACATTATCTAACCACGAGACCGACACCACAGATACATAGCTTACAAACTAGAGTGGAAGAAGAGGAGACGTCACTGGACGCCCGGCGCCCGCGCTCCCGGCACGTGAGTGAGGCGCTAGGGCGCAGCGCCCGCGCCCGCCTCCAGCGCGCTGAGCGCGATGCCCAGCTGGCCCAGGTAGTAGGTAGACATGACCAGCACCTGCACACACGAACGCGCGACCGGTCAGCGAACTTCGACGCGACTCGACGTAACCGACACAGTCCCGCGGACACTCACCTGCTTGTACGGCACGGGCCCGCCGAACAGGCTGTACCCGAGAATGGCATCGGACACCAGGAACAGCAGCGCGCCCGTCGCAGCCTTGAGGCCGCGCTGCGAGCCGCGCCACGCCATGGTGGCCAGCAGCGCACCGTAGGCGGGCACGAGCGCGCGCAGCCCCGCCGGCGGAGAGACGTGGCTCAGGAACAGCGCCGTGGCGGCGTAGAGCGCCAGCGCCACGTGCGGCGCGCGCCGCTCGAAGCCGAAGGCGGCGATGTAGGCCACGTGCGCCGCGCCGAACGCCGCCATGCCCGCCACGAAGTGCTGCGGCCACATCAGCAGCGCGTCGCCCAGCGCCGACAGCGCCAGCCCCGCGCCCACGCGCCGCGCGTACCCGCCCCTGCACGCACGCGCCGCACGGTACAGTAGCTACACACACACACACACCATGTGCGAGCGACACTCACTTGTGGTAGGGCGTGGCGGCCAGGTGCAGCACCACCACCAGCAGCAGGCACAGCACGGGCGCGCACTTGGCGGCCACGGCGGCCGGCGAGGGCGCGCCCCCGCCCCCGCCGCCGCCCGCGCTCAGCGCCACGAAGTACACGCACACGCACTTGAAGAACGGCACCAGCCGCCCGCCCACGCCCATGCGTTTCACCTGCGGACCGACACCGCCGCCTCGTTAGCTCCAGCGTGTGTACACGTGTAGGTATTTAACTAGCTACCCTACTACTAAACTACCTACAAGTGTCATCATAACACTATACATAGGTATGTATCATGTCTCACATAAACTCATAAAACGCAACATACCTAGGTATCAAAAAACTACTAAAAGCACTTAGGCCTGTCTGCGCCAGCCTCGTTCAAGCGAGCGTAAAAAGCACCTGTCAAATACCTATACTGATTATTCATTTTCAATTTGAGTTTGATTTAGACAATGTATAAAATTGCGTAGTAGTTTTTTTAAACACCCATAAATGCTGATGATGGCAACACCGTACGTAGGCACACGTTTCTTTTCCTACACTCATCTTTTACCTGCACACATTACTTGCAGCGTATACTGTAGTTATAGATTAAGTATTCTGTGGTTATAGTGTACAATAACTAGGCAAAGTATAAAATAAATAATATTTCATAGATTACGTGAACCTGTACCTACCTACTATAAAGTATTCTGTGCCTGAACTGAGTTTTGAGTATTCTAACATTATTGAATACCTACTAACTGTTGCCCGCGGCTCTGCCCGTGTGGATTTTGGTTATCGCTGTAAAAAGCCTGTGTATATGGCCTGTAACCTATGTGTTATTCCAGACCATAATCTATCTCTGTGCCAAATTTCATCCAGATCCGTTCAGTAGTTTTTACATGTAAGAGTAACAAACATCCTTACAATCTACTTATCAATAAATATATATACCTCCAAACATTCGCGTTTATAATATCAGTAGGATACTAACGGAACAACATAACATATACTAGCTGATGCCCGCGACCGCGTCCCTGTTTGTGGTAGAAAGTATCCTATGTCCTTCCCCAGGATAGGTACTATCTATCTCCCTCCATACATAATTTCATGAGGTATTTAAGTTTCATTTAGGTAATAAACAAAGTCACTTTCGCCTTTATATTTTTATGTTAATTCTATAGGATTGACCTTGGGTTTTAAAACTTTGCCTTTTTTGCGCGAAGCAAAACCTATTTTATATAACTTCGTTTTTGGATTCTTAGACACCATGATCATGTGAAAGCAAAAGCTACGCTCGTGGTTGTAGCGGCATCGCCACGTTGAATGGTAAGGTTATGCAATTGCAAGTCTATTGCCATTATATTGAGTCTTGAACAGTCGTCGTTAACGTTTGGTGATGTGGTCACAGATACTGTGGTCCGTGGTCTGATGGTAGCTGTACCGTGATCGACGACGGCACGGTGCACACTTTGTTCGACAAGTGTGCGGCGTGAGACATGCGTGTCTACGGGACATTACGTTACATCTAATCGGTCTTAATAGTTCCCAACGTCCGCGTCTCTCATGTTAGCGGCGCGGCGTTGAGGATAATAATGATAATATAATACACATATCGACCATTATAAGATTCCTGCTGCACTCCACGACAGCGACAGTATTTGCGCGCCCTTGGGTGATGGTGGTAACCAATAAGTGAACTATTCTCGTCCAGTTACTCCCTAGATGCTTTTTGAGACATGTCTCTAAAGAGAACCTATAGAAGTGTACCATATATGGCAATAACAATTAAATATTTTATACATTAAAACTCATTTTTATATAACAATAACAAAAGTTGTAAATGTGGTAAGTAGGTACAATGACAGCTATTATAATAGCGTCTGATATAAATGATAAATAATCACCAAGGTGCAACGTCTCACTCACAACGTTCGCGTTGTTGCGGTAGGTACGGTAACTACCTATCTACCAACTAAGTAGATCGGTATTCTTTGTCCATGTCCACCTTCCATGCCCTCAGTCTATTGTTATTTTCGCAAATTATTATCGTTATTTGTTTACGTAGCTAGTAATGTATAAGTAGGTACCTACTTACATGTTTACTACGCAAATCGTGTTTACGTAGGTATCTATTGAAATCACAGATAAAGAATTGTAATTCAGCGATGAATGACAACATGCTCTGTACTGCTGGAGACTCAACACCAATGAATGATATTATAGTAAGAAAATATTATCATTGCTCAACAATTAATATTTAGGAGAGGTAGGGCACCATACTAGCGAGCAAGCCCGATTGGGGAAGGACCTCTACCTTACAGAAGACCACAGCCAAATAACTACACACAGTGGTGTAGTTGTGTTCATGTGTACAGTGTGTTCAGCACTCTTTTAGGGATGCGTTTTGAAAGAAACGTATTCCTATCCCAGGGATAGTCTCATCATAAAGCCCTGGTGTTAAAATAATGTGTGATGGTTGGCAACACGCAAGTGATACTTCTGGTGTTGCGGGCGTCCATAGGCTACGGTAACTGGTTAACATCAGGCGGGCCGTATGCTTGTTTGAAACCTAAGTAGTATAAGTAAAAAAAAAACTGGGTAAGTACTTAGGTACCTTTTTACTACTTATAAACATCATATCTGGAGGCACGTGAGTGCTCTCGCCAAGACGAGACAACGGAGGGGCTGGTGGCACTCCGCACTACCTACCTCTTCCCGAAGCGTTTTTTATTACATTATAATGACTACCTACCCGTTTCTTTGGGCTAAAACATTGATGTCATGTACAAAATGCACAAACAGACTGTGTTTTAACATGTCTTTATTCCAATAAACGAGAGTCCTCTAGAGTTCAACTCCGGCTTCGATCAGTCATCAGACTAGTAGTTGCTTTTTTAAATTATAGCTAGGTAACTGCATCATGGAAATCGAAAAAACCGAACTAGGTACGTAGGTATTTCAGTATCAATATTTTTTATTGATTGGTCAGACAGTAAATTTTACCAATTTCTGTTGCTTTAGTTTAAATGGGACACAAGTTATGATGTTTTCTCATTTTTTATTCAACTAAGTATAACTGTACTATTAAGTATTCTGTGGTATAACACCGTTTAAGTTCGGTTAATCACGAATATACTGTTATAAAAAAATTAAAAAAATGGCACCGAAAAATAAGAAAAAATAATTATATTTTGAATTCCATTTACACTAAAACAACAGATATTGGTAAAATGGTACCTAGCTTACTGTCTGACAAAGCAATGAAAATTATTAACTGTAATACCTACGTTGTTCTTTTAATGAAATTATTCTTATTAATTATTGTAGGTACCCATCACTATTGTATATTGTTGTAGCTGTTAGTTTTCCACATCCTACTAATATTATAAACGTGAAAGTTTGTAAGTATGGATGGATGGATGTTTATTACTCTTTCACGTAAAAACTACTGAACGGATCTGGATGAAATTTGGCACACAGATAGATTATTATGGTCTGGAATAACACACAGGCTACAGCATTTAACAGCGATAACCGACATCCACGCGGGCGGAGCCGCGGGCAACAGCTAGCCTCGATTTTTATGATGCGCATACTACAAAACTTTGATTTTTTTAAATCAACTACAAATCGGATCGACGTTCATGCATGAAGAGGTTGATACCTCTTCATGCATGAACGTCGATTCTGGGAAGGTACTTTTTTTTTACTAGTTGTTGCCCGCGGTCCCGCCCGCTAGGATGTCGGTTATAGCTGCAAAATAGCCTATGTGTTATTCCAGACCATAATCTATCTCTGTGCTAAATTTCATCCAAATCCGTTTAGTAGTTTTTACGTGAAAGAGTAATAAACATCCATCCATCCATTCTCACAAACTTTCACATTTATAATATTAGTAGGTACCATATTTTTTTGAATAAAAATGTACAAGATGCGAAGGAAGTGTGTTTGTATCGAAGCAATTGGCGTACCATAGTCTGTGCCTATTCCATTGGGAGACGGGCGTGATCACACGCGATGATATGTATGTGTATGTATGTAGGTAGGTACCAAAAAGTACCAATTTCAAACACCTAGAGACGACGTAGCACTTACGGCCATGGCGACCAGTAGTAACATCTATATAGGTGGACATTCAAGAATTAATAAAAAAGTATTAATAGTCGTCAATAAATCAGTTTTGAGAGAGATTGATGGTCATCAGTATATTTATCTTAGGTACTATAGGTATTTATTCCACTGTCGTATTTTTTAAATATAAATTATTTTAGAATACAACAAGTCGAGCTAAAGATTGCTCTCGTTGTCGGTGAGGCCCTACCTTCACTGCTCGGAGAGAAGAGAACATTTCTGCTGCTAAACGACTTTATATTATCAGTGGGTGAGAGCTGAGAGGTGTTCAGGAGGCGCCAGGAGCTGCGCCAGTGGACATTCCAGTTTCTATAGTACCTAAGTAAGTAGGTAGGTAGGTAGTCCACTTTCTATTAAAGCTTTGTCACAAATAACTCATTAGCAGTAAACTTGCGCAAAATTAAACAATAATTGAAACGAAGATTGCAGTTTTCTATTTACATTTTTCTGTAATGATTTTTTATTTGATTTATACAAATATTTACAACCGGGTAATGCTACAAGAAGATTTAGATACAATATATAATTTATTAGAAGTATCTTACACCGCACCGTACATATAGCGCAATAGTACCTACCTAGAGGTACTGAACCTACCTAACTAACACAGAATACTTAATAGTATAAGTACTACTAGTTAGTTTAATCGGCGTTCGGCGAGAAATCAGTTATTGATCTATTTATAAATAAACGTTGTATGTGTGTACGTATATTGGGAACAAAACAAATGATAACAAAGCACTAACCAGATCGACAGGAGACAACATTTTGTTGCGTCGCTTGTAAAACTTCCTTGTTCTAACAATAAACAAACTGCGCACCACCGACTGGACACATCAACCAACGAGCAATAACAACTAACAAGTGAACTCCATGCATAAGTGAAGTGGTGTTTGACTTTGAATCGTCGCGAGCGAGCGACGACGACGACCGACGTGACGCTCCGAGCGAGACGCAAAGCGGTTCGAGGACCGAGGAGAGGACGAAGCACAGGGGGGATTCGAAAATAAAATTAGATGCTCTGTGATTAGATGTTTGTTTTGTTTTGATTCTTGTTTTGTTATCGGTACAATACAATTGCGCATCTAAAACTCTATGAAAGTTAAAATACCTAATTTTGAATACAATTTCTTAGCCTTACTCGACTTTTTAAATTGGCGGTATTATAGAATATGATACGTCTAGAAATTTAATTTATTGTCTTCAATCAATGCTGATTATATTAATGAAACTAAAAGAATAAAGTCAATACGACTTTATTCTTTTAGTTTCATTAATATAATAAAAAGAAAGGCAATTGATATCATTTAAAAAAATAAAGAAAAAAATTATGATTATGTACAACTCAATTTAATATGTTCTTCCATTACCTACATTTACATGCAGGTACATGTAATATAAATTTATGTATTCTTAAAAGAAGCGTTTTTTTTTTCTAAAGAAACTATTTTTGGGCCTCGATACAGGGTACCGGCCATATCGGGTATTTTGAATAAATATGAATGTGCAGAACGGCTCGTTTAGGATAGATATTAATTTTCTAATTTCGTTCTTAAACTTGATCTAATCTATTGAGAGTATTGAGACGGGTTGGGTGGGTGTAAGTTTTTTGACAAACTCAGAGGTAAACGTCATACGTCTAGTCAAGTGTCAATGTCAAGTCAATTGTTATATACCTACTTTTTTATTGCCGACCGTGCACCATCCGAATTTTAACACTAATCAGCTGATTCTTAAGCTTTATTACAAATATAAATAATGCCTAAAAAGAAGACGGGTCAGCGAAAGAAAGCAGAAAAACAGAAGCTTCGGCAAAAGGAAATCCGCAATGCTCGTGAGAACGTTGACCTGGCACAGCACCCGTGCAACGTGCCCATG
The DNA here is from genome assembly GCA_947095525.1 of Trisateles emortualis. Taxonomy (NCBI): domain Eukaryota; kingdom Metazoa; phylum Arthropoda; class Insecta; order Lepidoptera; family Erebidae; genus Trisateles; species Trisateles emortualis. The sequence goes on from OX352747.1 coordinate 17,922,018, forward strand.
GATTGCGACAAATGCCTAAAGTAACAGCTCTCAACTATAGTCGCAGACAGTATTATAGACTCTCGCTCCTTCTAATATTATAGCCGTTGTGCTTCTTTTAATTTAAATATTATTTAAAGTCATAACAAATTCTCCCATTGCTGTTTTCACTACCCTGTCCTATAAATCATATTATCTGTGTACACAAGAGTATTCACAGAAAAAAAAACATCTGTTTAGAGTAATACTATTATGTTAGTACACATCCTAGCCCCCTGAACAGATAAATAGCAATAAATGCAAGAAAGGTTGATATTCTAAATTATCTATTTTATTGAAGCCTATGTATTTTGATAACTACATCAGTGAAGAAGATAGAACTTAATTACACACAGGACAGTCACCCTGTTTTAGGAAGTGGTCACACTTCACTTTGTCCATCACTACAAGCTTGATTAAGCTGTCTCAGTGCAGCTGTCTATCAGTAAGCTAGAGCAAGTACCCCAGTGCTAACAGTGATGTTGTTGTCAGGAAACAAAAGAACCGTGCCTTCTGCTACTTCTGTCAGGCGGTGCAGAGGCTGCCTACGTGTGCACACTGTGGCAAGGTCAAGTGTATGCTCAAGTCTGGAGATTGTGTGGTGAGGCACCCTGGAGTGTTCACCACGGGACTGGCCATGGTGGTGAGAGTTATTTATGCATTATTATATATTTTCACTGTCTCTTATATGTAATACTCAACTATACACAGTTGTAGCTATGTGTTAGCAGCACAGATCAATAGATCTACAAGGTTAAGAAAGTTTCTTGCGGTTGGTCCAGAGATGGGTGACCATTTTCTAAAAACACAGCAAGACCTGGGCCTAATCTCTGATCGTTTCGCATTGCCATCCCATTGGACAATGAGAGTGAAGAAATAGAGCGTGCACCTGTGTTTGTGCACTATCATATGTCCTGTGCAAGTTAGCTTATTTGTGTATATATGTCAACAGTCAGTTAGGTACACATTTATATCTCAAAAAACGACTAAACAGATTTTTATGTGTCATGGGTACTACAAGATTGTCAACAGAGAATGTATAGAAATTGTCAGCACAGTACATTGTCGTAGGTTTTCAGTACATTAGCTAATTAAGCTATTATTAGATATAAAAAGAAGTCTGTCAATATATGAAATAGTGCAAGTTTAATATCATTATATTAGTTCACACAGTTTACAAATATATAAAGTTACTAGTGGACCTGGCAGATGTCGTCCTGCCTGAAAAAGCTGAAATACCGACAGCAGCGCCACCGGGTCCAATTGGGAATCTAAACCATCCAGGTATTACAAGTATTAAAGTAGTAGCACACATACAGGTGGTACGTTAGGTAGCGGTGAGGTGTGCAGTGTGCTAGTGACACTAAAGCCATAATACAAAATGATAATTGTTGGTGTTGCAGGGCGCGATCTGCGACTTCTGCGAGGCGTGGGTGTGCCACGGGCGCAAGTGCCTCACGTCGCACGCCTGCACCTGCCCGCTCATGGACGCCGTGTGTCTCGAGTGCGAGCGAGGTGACACATTATGTCGTGCTGCACAGTGCACTCTATGTCACACCATAACTATAGTATAATTCTTTCTCTATATAGTGAGACACTGCCGCAATCTGTTAAAATAAATACGAGATTAGGAGTGATTCAGTCGCATATAAATACGGGCTGGCGACGTAGCGGGTCGGCTCGTGACCGGTGCTCTCGAAGTTTAAAAACCGCCGGTGCGTGAGCGGTCATAAGCGACAGTGACCTCATAATATAGAGAGAGAATCTTCCTTACACTGTGCCTTAACCAATAAGTGAAAACTTGGGGCCACCCTTCCTACTCCCCCTCACTTTCTAGACGTCATGGCTATTAATATGTTCACTCTCCAAGCACACTGAACAAAGTGAACAAGTTTCTGAACAATCTGAACCAATCGTTTAGGTCCCTACTTACACTCACATTAAGAAATAGACAATTCAACAAATGGTTTAAAAGAGTGTGTAAACTGTAGCTACACACTCTTTTAGACCATTTGTTAAGTTGTCTAATTCTTTATTCTGGTTTTACTTATCTAAAACTCATTTACTGAACCGATTTAAAAATATATTTCATCATTAGAAAGTTACATTATCAGTAACATATGCTATTTTTATTGCAAAAAATTACGGGATTTGTACGAAAACTAAATAAATATCCAGCCGTGCGAAGCCGGGACGTGCTGCTATTAATAATATTCCTAATGCTGATGTTACACTTACTCCCTATTTTTATTTATTTATTTATTTATTTCCCACTCTTACGTCTATTTTTAGAGGTGTTAATAACCCAATACAATAGATAGTAACTTGTATATTTTATTATATTACACAATATTAATATTGTATGTAAAGTATCTATGTCGAGATGATGATGATGAGGTGCATGCAGGCGTGTGGGAGCACGGCGGGCGCGTGTTCCGCTGCTGCTTCTGCTCCGGGTTCCTGTGCGAGGACGACCAGTTCGAGCACCAGGCGTCGTGCCAGGTGCTGGAGTCGGAGACATACAAGTGCCAGTCGTGCAACCGGCTGGGCCAGTACTCGTGCCTGCGCTGCAAGACGTGCTTCTGCGACGAGCACGTGCGGCGGCGCGGCGTGCGGCCCGACCGGCGGGGCGCGCCGCCCTGCCCGCGCTGCGGGTACCCCACGCAGCTCACGGCCGACCTCAGCATGTCCACGCGCTCGCACCGCTACGGCCGCCAGGGCACAGCGGCCGCCGGGGACGACGACGACGCGGACTACCACTACGGCACAGGTACTGTACCGACACTGTTCCGATACTGGCAAACTTACGCGCTACTCGACTTGACACGCGTCTGTGCACGTTGCAGGAGAGGGCGACGAGGGCGCGGCAGACGGCGCCGATTACTCGTACTCGTACTCCGAGTCGGATGACGACTCGGACGAGGAGGACGAGTCGGAGGAGGGTTCCGAGGAGGAGGAGGAGGCACCGACCGCGCAGCCCGACACCGCCGATGCCAAGTGACAAAATCTCTGCCACTGCCGCGGACGTGCGTCACGACAAGGAATCATTAAAAATAATAAATAAACTTGTTTGTATACAATACGTTACGGTTATGGTTTTATTCTGTCTTGGTATGTACTTTACGGGCCGGTGGCGCCATCTATACCAAGAGACATAGATATTTTTTGGAACTTAAAAAATATTAAAACAGACTGGTATGGTAAGTAATTGGAGGCATCTAATTGATCTGGACTTCCGTTAAGGAATCTGAAGCCCCAAAAAAGTATAAAATATAAAAAAATAAACCAACTTCGAAAAATACAGATTGGTGTTGATGGTTACATTCACTCCTGTCACCGTACCACCGACTTTAATCATTTTTTTTTAAGTTACCCCAACTTATACTGTTATTTATTTAATCTAGTAGCTAGGTGTGGGTAGTATACCTATATAACAGACAACCTGGGTAACAGATCGCACATAGGCGTCTGCCTCGTGAGCATAGACGTAACTATGATAGTGTTAGTATTTATTATTATTGTTTACCGAGTGAGCTGCATGGGAGGCGCCTCGCCCTATGTCTAGCAGTGGTCTTTTGGCTGAGATCACAAAGTTAAATAATCTATACTAATATATATAAAGAGGTAAAGTTTGTGAGGTTTTGGGGGAAATCTCTGGATATATTGAACCGATTTTGGAAATTCTTTTACCAATCGAAAATCACGTTATTTGTGAGTGTCATAAAATGAAAAATATAACCCTCTTTTTGGCAGTCAGGAAATAAGTCATAGCACTCAGTACTAACCCAACTAAATAAAAATAAAAGAGGTAGGACATACCTACTACAGGTGAGATCGCAGCCTGAAATTTTGGAGGGGGTCACTAATAATAATAATGCAATATATTGAGTAAATTAATTTGAAGAACTTAAATGTTGTTCTAACATTACATCACCTTACATACAAACCATACAATGCATCGCGGCTAGGGTCATTTCTCTTTAATTTAGTAAATTTTTAGAAGAATTTTTAATTTGACGCGTACGATTTTGAAAGGGGAATAATGTCCCCCTTCGACCCACGCCTGCCATACTAGTGAGCAAGCCCGACTGGGAAAGGACCTCCACCTAACAGAAGATCACAGCCAAATAACTACACACAGCGATGTAGGTATGTTCCTGTATGTGAGGTATCCAGCGCTCATTTAGGGATGCGTTTTAAAAGAAACGTATTCATATCCCAGGGATACTCCCATCTTAGTGTCCTGGTGTAAAAAATGGGTTGGCTGGATTATAACTTGCATGTTGCAAGTTATAATAAATATATAAAACTGTAAGATTTTATGTGTATAAAGAAACGTAGCCATATGACATAAATGTTATCACACCTAAAAATATTCTATCGGTGATCTGATGCTGATGCAAATTATAAACCAGAATATTTTACAATTATTGAATCAGTTAAAAATGGACATTTCACTAAAAAACAATTAAGTTACATATGTATACTTAAAATATCAATAAATATGAACTGTTAAATCCAACAACAAGTTGTTACAATAATCATTATTTTAACATAGCAACATCGATGTTTCATCTGACATTCTCATCTCCGTAAATTATGATGTAGTAGGTAGGTACCTACCTACCCTGTCTGTGTCGACGACAATTTGACAGCTACGCAGCAATCGCTTCGTCTGTGCTAGTCTTATATTTTTATTCATTTTTGTGTAAAGTGGAGGATTAGTGGTTACTGTGTAGGTCGACATAAGCGAGTGCCTTGTCCGTCCTTGTATTTAATCATAGTGCAGTCTCAGAGAAGCGTCGCGATGGTGGCGGCGGAGCGCGCTCGGTGAAAGTGTTCGTGTCTGGTGTTGTGACCGTGAGCGTCGGCAGAGTGGGTGACGATGGGCGTGGGCCTGCAGCCGCTCGAGTTTACCGAGTGCCTGGCGGACAGCCCACAGTTCCGCGAGAACCTACAGCGGCACGAGAAGGAGCTCGAGCGCACAAGTCAGCAGATTAAGCGCCTCATCAAGGAAGTCAAGGATGTCGTACAGGCTGCCAAACGTGAGTATTCTCTGTATGCAATGGTGCAGTGCCCCATGTGTACGCGCCAAGGTCACTCAGTTACTGATATATTACACAAAGGTGGGTCAGCAACTCGTCGCTTGTCAGTTGACTTGGCGAGTCCCTCTGATGTGACACTAACAGTGAGTGTGCTACTCCTCACTGGCCACTCAACTATACAATGCACTGTGTGCGTTTGTGCGTGTGCACCACCAGCCTGCAGCTGATAACAGTGTTGTGCATGTGTGAGTGTTGTCCAGAGTGATCGTCCAGTTATGTGAGAGCTGGCACCTTGATTGTGCATTATCATCACTAGTTACATACACACAATTTATTGTTTACTTGCATTGTGTAGGTACCTACCAGCCACACATAACACTCACACAATGGGCACACCACTCAGTTTGTCACTCAATTATATAAACTTAACAAACAATGATCATCATTTATGTATGATATACCTAATATATCAAATATATAAGAAGCCCTTCCATCTTGACAACTTATTTGTTTTGTCCATTATTTACACATTAACAGTGGTTGCCATCATACAAGTCAAGTATTCAACATATGTTACCACTACTTGGGAGTAAACATTAAGTGTAAATAAGTACAACTTTATTATGATTACAAGACATTATCTGGACAATTCACAAGAGAGACACAATTAATGAGTGCATGTACATATGTACCATGTCCCCGGTGGACAGTGGGCACTGGCTTGTGTACCTCCACTTAACAATGTACCTAGTAGTGATGCATAATATTATGTTAGTGGGTTGTGGGCGGTATATTTGTTTATTTATTTATTAACTTCTTGTACAAAATAAGACAGTGTACAATAGCGGCCTTAATGCCAAAGGCATTCTCTACCAGTCAACCTTTGGGTGATAAAGAGAAAACTAGGTAGATGCATTTAGCAGTAATTTTGATCACATTTGCTAAACTGACATATAAATGATTCATACATAGACTATTAATGAATACATAACATACTTATATACTTAATAATACATCAAAATAATTAGTGGTGTTGATCACTTTGGTAATGAGTGTCTCGTACACTGAATGTTACTGCATACATTACAAACATTAGCTAACTTGTATCACACAATGTTTTATACATAATATAATGTGTGTGTGTCACCTGGTCAGGTCACTGGTGACACACACATTAGCTACTTAACACGTACAGTGTTACACTTATATATATAACATTGTGATGAACACTGGGAGGCTGGACAGTTGTGATGTACACACAGTAAATTGGTGTACATTAATAATGCAGTGCACCTATGTCATGCTAGTGAAGTGTCATGACTGTCAGCAGCGAGCTGCATTGATCAACATCATCATCATCGTTTCCTCGCTGGTGAGGATCGTGACCATATACAATGCGTCTCCAAGCTAAGCCGTCTGGCATAAACTAGACAAAAAAAAATTAGATTTGTCAACATTACCTAAAATAAGTCCTATATAGTATAGAAAAGTAACACTCAAATTAAATATGAATTGATTTGTAATAAAGCTACATTATGGTCATTAATGTAAAATTAAGGTTTTTAAATTAAATGTCAGCCTTGTTAATATTAATATAGCAGCAGCATACCCTGGCTTCGCATCGGTGGACATTTATTTAGTTTTCGTAGAAGTCCTGTAATTTAAAATATATATATATTGCTTATGTTACCTGCTGATAATGTAGCTTTCTAATGGTGATTTTTTAAATCGGTCGAGTAGTTTATGAGTTTAATTGTAATAAACAAAAAATCTAATCTGTCCTCTTTATAATATTAGTTTAAATAATTCTCACAACTTTGTATGTCACTTGTTCTGTATAGTGTGCCATTTCTAAAGGTAATCCTTGCCACATGGGACCAGCTAGTCAAATATACTCTTTGCCAATGTTTTGATTATAACATGGACTTGCTCTAGAAAGGGTTCCTCTGCTTATAGACATTTTTGTCAATGCACAATGATACCTAGGTGAAGGCAATACCCATAGGCTATGAGGATGAGGATCACATGCTTGTTAGCCTCCTTACTACATAAGTTCTAAATATATCCCTTATACACAGGTTTTACAATACAATGTTAAATGATTGTGTGGTTGTTTGTGTGTCTGAAATTGTTAAAGCAATCTAAGTTATTTAATAGTTTGTACAGTTTGAACTTTCTACAAAACAATTAACAAAATGTAACTAATATTAACAAGTAAAATTATAATGCTAATTGTGGGGTGTTTCCCTTCATCACTATATTATATACTAGTAGATCAAGTTGTACTTGTATCTACTAGTATTGTGATAAAATAACGTAGTCTCTGTTACTTTTAATAATTAATTTTGTTAAAACTTCAAGAAGTAAGTCGCGTGTGTGAGGATCGGACTGGCCACAGCCACATCACTCGGCGCGACAACACACGACGTTGACTCTGTTAACACAATATACCTAGTTTATAGTAGAGAGATAGTGTTGTTTTCCCAATGCAGAGAGCGAGGTACTAGTTGGTAATGGACCGCGACTGTGCTCCCCTGCACTTAGCTAATGACAAACTAGACAGTTATGTGTAATTGTCAAGTATTTGTGCAGTGGAGTGTGGTGCGCATGCGCATAGCGACAGCGACTAGTCAGTGCCGGGCGCGCAATATTAGCGCAGCGCGCGCTGACTCAGACCCTCCTCGCGCCTTATCGCCAGCGTCGCGTCGCCCATCGCCCACCGCGCGCACAAGCCGCATCTCTATTTGGACATATTAATGCCGATACTATAATTATTGCCGATCACTATACGATATTATGTCATTGAAACTGTGAACAATACTAGCTCGGCACGCTGCAAAGTCAAAGTCAAAGTCAAAGTCAAACTCATTTATTCATATAGATCAAATACATGATACTTATGAACGTCATAAAAACAAATGCCAGCATACTTTTTTTCCTACGGCCAATTCGCTGACTAGGGTTGGGCCTCGAGAAGAATTGGCAAGAAACTCGGGCCACTCTTTTTAATTGCCAGAGTAGCGCAGCTGCAGCGCTCTACACTGTCACTGATGGTCGGAGGTGAATGATGTGGCGAGTGAGGCGCGTGCGCGAGCGCCGAGGTGTGTCGTCGTCGGTGAGACGTGATGTGTCGCCGATAACGCGCCACAAGTAGAGATAGTGTCGATGTCGACACTCGACAGTGTAGGTAGTTAAGTAGGTAGGTACTGCGTGCGCGTGCGCGTGCGCTATCTGCACGTTTGTTAATCTCGCCCTTGAACACCGCTGCTGCTAGTACTCCTCCGCCGACCACCACTGATAACTAACTAATTAACATTCAATAACTTACCTTTATTATAATAGTAAGTAACATGTACAATTTTGTACGTGTTTTGTGATTGACCTTGGGATTCAACTTTTATTTGTTCATGGCTAGTCAATAGGTACCTATACCTACTTACATACATACCTACTCAAACTTCGTAGAGTGACCAAACAAAAGGCACTTGTATGAATGTTAAGTCAAAATTTCAAAAATAGTATGAGAATAGGTAAAATAATAATCTTACTAATATTATAAACGCGAAAATTTGTAAGAATGTATGGATGTTTGTTACTCTTTCACGCAAAAACTACTGAACGGGTCTGGATGAAATTGGCACAGAGATAGATTATAGTCTGGAATAGCATATAGGCTACTTTTTATCGCGATAACCAACATCTACACGGGCGGAGCCGCGGTCAACAACTAGTAATATAATATCTATGCAACTAGCCTCGGCATCCACGCACGACTGACGACTATTATAGGTAGGTATATTATGTTGTACAGTATGGGGACATTCTTATCTCTCGTACGTACCGCATACCGTGCTCTAGTGTAGCGCTCGTACCTCGCACACACCTACCTGCGTGTGCTACACAAGAATGGACCAAAGCTTGTTATTATAAAAAATCTAATACCCAACACCTTTATAACAAGCTGTCCAGCTGTCCACACACACAATTCACAATGTAACGGTACCTACTGTATGTATGTAGGTAGGTAGGTACATGTCATAACTACCTATAATGCCACTGGCGGCGGCGACAGGCGGCACCCAACTATCTACATAGGTATACACAATAACCTAATTGGCCACAAATCTGCGTGTAGTGTGGCCATACTTAGCCTCAGACTTATTATATACTAGCTGTTGCCCGCGGCTCCGCCCGCGTGGATGTCGGTTATCGCTGTAAAATATTAGCCTATGTGTTATTCCAGACTTACACAGACAGACCAGTTTATTTACCTAGGTACAAGCTAATATTAAGTGAATCTATTAATATGAAAGTAAGATCATAATATTATAATAATAAAGCAACATTTCAACATTGCATGTAGGTACACTTCACAGTCTTCACCTTCATTAATACTAAGTTATTATCTATTATAACTTGTTTAAACAGTTTCTAACGCACTTCTGCTCAGCATCTCTGTGCCAAATTTCATCCAGATCCGTTCAGTAGTTTTTACGTGAAAGAGTAACAAACATCCATCCATCCATACTTACAAACTTTCGCGTTTATAATATTATAGTAGGATTTATCTATACTAATATTATAAAGAGGCAGAGTTTGTTTGTTTGAACGCGCTAATCTCTGGAACTATCATTGCGGTTTAAAAAAATATTTAACTTTGGATATTCCAATTCTTGAGGTTGAAGTTTATAGGGTATTTAACATCACGCTACGGCTCAAGGAATGCATGGCAGTAACAATAATCGTGACACGGGACGAAATGCAAATGTAACGCGCCGCGGGGGAAACCACGGGGTACAACTAGTTTATTATAATTACAAATATATAATACATACAGGTAAATGGGATGTTATTAATTGTATTAGATCATGGATCATTAGGCTTCGTCCGATTACTGTCATCCTATACGTATAGCAAATCAGCTTTATTTATCACATTAAAGATTATATATATGTATATTATGTTGTTCTTCACAATATTTATGATAATGTACCTAGTTGTCTCACACGCTAATGATACTTCTGGTATTGCAAGCGTCCATAGGCTACGGTAACTGCTTAACATCAGGCGGGCCGTATGCTTATTTGCCACCTAAGTAGTATAAAAAAACCTTAAATCCCAAGTCTTATAATATTTAAACAGGATGGACTGATATACAAACTCAAATCTCTCTTTCCTCCGATAAAGACGGTTTATACGGTATAGGTTAGATACCTATACCGTATAAACCGTCTTTATCGGAATTAACAATATAAATATGTGGATATATTATTATCTAATGCCCGTAGTACAAAGTATAACTACTAAGTACAATCTGTCCTGATTCTTACTTATCTTAAAAGCACCAGTTCGCGATTTCATATTATTATGACTGTACAGTGACGAGTTAGCAATATGACCAATTTGGAAGATGACGAAAGTCCAGTAGAATGTTCACACGTAGCTTCCCTCCAACTCAACCACTTCAAGTTGTGTTCTTAGACCTAAACAAACCTCGTACCTACCTCAATAAGAACCGGAGGTACCTACCTATAGAAGACATTATAAATGTTATAGAAGGAAATCGCTTTTAAGTATAATTTGAGAAGGGTGTAAGTTATCTGATTTCTAATGCTTGATGACAAATCTGTGCATAAAATAAAGTATATCGGTCGGGTAGAACGGCCGAACGAACGCGCAATAGATTTTACAGATTATTGTGTTTATTATACATTAAGTTTATGATGATGTGTGCGCACAGGTCTGGGCACGGCGCAGCAGGCGCTGGCGTCGAGTATGGAGCAGTTCGAGTTCGCGTGCATCGGCGCATCCATGACGGAGGACGAGCGCGTCATCAGCCGCAGCCTGCACCACTTCGCGCACCTCATCCGCACCATCGAGGACGAGCGCGAGCGCATGGTGCGTTACACACTACACACACTACTGCTGCACTATGGACACTAACTAGTGCCGGCCAGCACCACCGCGGCACCAACGCGGCTGACGTCACCTACGCACCAGCTGCATGAGGATAATTACCTCCCTACCGGCAACTAGTCGGCATATAGGCAGCCGTCGCAGCCGCATCTGCGTGCTTTATCTCAGCTCGCGCCGCGTCGCGCGCGTACCGGTGGCCTTCGACTATAACCAGTTTCTAAGCGGACCGGCACATTATATTTTATTGTAGTACCACTTTCGACCAGCTCCCATTCCAATGTCAAGGATAACTCATGCTCACAGCTCTAACATCTCCTCCACACACACACAGGCGCACGTGTCTGACGGGTGGCGCGCTTGTTTATAAACAAGCGCGGGGCGACCTTCAGGAAATGACTTTCTATCGGTTAAACAACGATCACTTTTACTGGTGCAGCGCGGGATGAATGTTAACGAGGGCGTTGACACAATTAGTACGTGTCCCGGGGAGCGAGCACGCGTCACGCGTCACGACCGCTCGTTCCTCTCGTGTCAAGTAATAGACGGGTCAGAGACACTGATTGTTTGATTAAATTATCTCGGCGGCCGGACATGGCGCCCGCGCCCGCGCCCGGCGAAAGTGAAACCTGTCGGCGCTTAATCAAGAACGTGTTGATATCGGTTTATGACGCGATGACGTTACACAACCAGTATTCAGCTCTCGCTCCACGCTTGTGGCCAGTTTGTTCGCCTAGTTCGCCTTGTGGAGCACAAGCATCACACACTACTATGTTAATTATACAGATACCGTTTATTTTAGAAAATCTTTATGGCTAAGAAACTACTATTCATTTTATACCGGTTGACGAATCTTTTTGTTTACAACTTATGGGGCCGTTCATGTGCCGATTAGGTAGATAGGTAAATATATCATTCTTATGGTAAAAAGAGACCACTGACGCACAAAATGGCCATCGCGGTACACACAACAGTAATCAGTATCGGAGGGGGTTTATAAAAATTGTAATCACGGACACAAAGTACACCTGGACTCGGAATAAATATATCACAAACACAAGCTAGAGGAGCAGTTATATAAATGCGGAGTGCACACATGAATATGATTGTAGCTAGTGCATACGTAAGATGTGCCGCGCACTGTACTATGGAGCTGATCTGATGATGAACTCGGAAGGAACATTATTATCTAACACGCCTTTACCGCCTCTCCTATAAAACAAATAGGGTGTCATCTTCATCGAAGGTAGCTTATAACCACCATAGTTGCTCCTACATAGGTACAGTATCGCGCAGAGCTGACGAGCTACATATCCATGTCTTGTTGGCTACGACAGAAGATGCGTGTGGTACGCGGCAGAGTGGGAGGTACCTACCTACGTACCTATGACAGGAGAGCGTGTCTGTCCATAGCGTAGCCATACCTAGGTGGACCATAGCGCGACGTTATACATATGTCCTTGTTATTGTAAACAATTAGCGGGCGGCGGGCGCGGGCGCGCTCTTGTCAACGTACTAACTGTACTGTATTATGTTAGTTAGTGGGTGTCAGCTAAACTACCTTCACCGAACAACTATAACAGTCACGTGGACGACTAACGCTACGTGCTCGCACACATACACACACACACACACACACACACTTGTCCTTTTTGAATAGGGTTTTGTGATGGAGGGTGTGATTAATGTCTGGGATACGAAATCGTTTCTTTACGACGATTTCGAAAAAGTAAAACGAGCACTACAGATCTGTACCTGTACCCCCATAGCAGTAATTTAGATGTTGTCTTCTATAAGGTGTAGGTACTTTCCCTTTCCCAGTCGGGTTAATGGGCTGTATGGTGCCCTACCTACTAAATCATGACCTAAATTTAATATTTATTTATTTTATTTTAAAAAGACAACTCCCGCACTAGAGAAGAAGCTCTGTGTCGCGGGGGACCTTACAAACATACAATTAACGGACACAAATTACACCTAGACTCGGAATAACCCTTTGTGGGTCACACAAAGTTTTATCCTGTACGGGAATCGAACCCACAACCTCTTGCACAGCAGGCGCATACTGCGGCCACTGGACCACCAAGGCCGTCAACTCTCTCTTAACATAAATATGTTAAGAGAGAGGGCCCTGTATCAGCCTTGGGATGTTTTTTATTTTTGCCCAAGTAAGTGGCAGAAGTGAAGCCAGCCTGGGCACCGACTTTAACATGCAATTCAGTTATAGTTATTTTGTCTTACATTTCGCTTTTTCTGAAGTCTGTTAAATATATTTTATAAATACGCTCTGCTGAGACGGGGCCTACCTCTCTTAAACAATAACTTCCCGGGGACTAGTGGGTTTGCTAGTCTGGTATAGCACAGAGGTTACTTTTAAGAGGAAATGCGGTGTGTCTATTCTCCATAGAAACGCTCTCGCCTGTTTTCTACCTGGTTTACGATCGTAAAGTAAACATTTTTTGCAATAAAATTAATATCAACTTCTTGTATGTTCCTATGTTTTCCTTTTTAATGATTCATTATATTTATAAGCACTAGAAACCCTTAAAAATGCTCAAAATAACCATTTTAGACGGCTGTCAACATAGGCCTGGTGTACAAATATGACAACTGTTATTGAAAAAAGGAAAACATAGGGGCACATTTTATATCCTAATCATGCAGTTTACGAAATATCTTTTTAATTGGTCTAATAATGGAGGAGGAAATAGGCGAGAGCCAAACCTCGAATTACGACTTTTTACTTATGCTGTTTAGTCGGATATGCAGTTGTCCCTGTCGCACAAATCGCGCGGCCGAGCGGTCGCAAGCGACAGCGATAGTTTATTCAAATACCTAATATTCAAAAGTCTCTCCGCCCGCATTTCCTCTTAATCCCGGAAAAATACATATAATTAAGTTAGATATAGTAAATGTTAGCTGCACGTACCTACGAGTATGTGTACCGAGTAGGTACATACGTGAGGTGCGTGTGCACGTGCACTAGGTACCTATACTATAACTATAACTAAACAAACAATGTATCGTGTTGGTGGTATGGTTCCAGCTGGGGCGCGCGCACGAGCAGATCATCCAGCCGCTGGAGCGGTTCCGCAAGGAGCACATCGGCGCCGTCAAGGTAACTCGCCTGCCGCACTATTATCTCACTATCTATATCTATACAAATTAATAAAATTGGACTGTCTGTTTGTAATGTTAAAATAACCTCTTTTGACTAAATGCATTTGGATGTACCTATACACGGTACATAATACCAAAATAACATTTCTTACCATTTTCGTCTGTCTGTTTGTTCCTAATGGCCAATCTCTGAAACGGCGGGACCGTTTTTTACGGGACTTTAACAGGCAGATAGCTAATGTAATTAGGAGTAACTTAGGCTATTATTATTTTAGAAATGTTATTTATTTTCGACATCCACGCGGGTGGTGCCGCGGGCAACAGCTAGTCCATACCTACTAATATTATAAATGTCAAAGTAACACTGTTTGTAAATTGTTTGTCACCTTTTCACGTCTAAACGGCTGAACGAATCTTAATAAGATTTGGCAAGAAGATGGATGGTATCCTGTCAAAGAACATAGGGTACTTTCCACCGCCGTAATCTAGATCTACGCGGGCGGGATACAGATAATGTCCTATAGCCCACTTTCTCACGTAGTAGTGTGTGGCTCACAGATAGTTGTACAAAGTTTGGGTGCACTGTGGGTCTTCCCGTACAAAGGGCGTGTTCCCTAATGTCGGGAACGTTACACGTTACATATAATTAGGTTTTTCATATTGTTCTGAACTAAATAACGACAACTACAGCACTAGGGAACAATACCTGTGTCGCGGGGGACATCACAAATATACAATGAACGAACACAAAGTATACCCACACTCGGGACGATCATTTATGGATCATACAATTTTTTGTCCCGTGTGGAGATCGAAACCATAAAACGTCGCGTAGTGGCAAATGGCGAGGTAACCACTTAGACCTCGTGCACAGGAAGCGCATACTGCGGCCACTGGACCACCGAGGCAGACTAATAATATTCGTCATTTGTCATTAAAAAAGACAACTCCCGCACTAGAGAACAAGCTCTGTGTCGCCGGGGACTTTACAAACATACAATTAACGGACACAAATAACACCCAGAATATGGTAATTGACGGCAGAATTGTGCAGTCAATTACCATATTATTAGTCTACTATGATCTAACTCAATTTATTTATAAGTATAGGTTAGTAATCCCCTCCCTCCTGCTTATTACGACAGAGAGCTCGATGGGGCCAGGGTGTTGTTGTCATATCACTTTGTTGACGTGTTGCAGGAGGGAAAGAAGAAATTCGACAAAAAGACTGCCAAGTTCTGCCAGAGCCAGGAGCGGACGCTCTCGCTGTCCACCAAGAAACCTGAGAATGTCTTCCAAGAGGTATGTGTACTTGATTACGTAAGCACCTACAGTACTTAACTACTGCTTTCAATACTGCTATCACATGCGGAACAACAAATGAATAGAAGAATGTAGAAAGTGAGCAAGCGTTCGATCGTATACATAACACTAGTGTGTGTGTGTGTGTGTTGCAGGCGGACGCCGCGATGGACATGGCGGAGCGCGACTTCTGCCAGGCGTCGCTCGAGTACGTGTTCCAGCTGCAGGCGGTTCAGGAGCGGAAGAAGTTCGAGCTGGTGGAGACGCTGCTGGGCTTCGTGTTCGGCTGGTGGACGTTCCACCACACCGCGCACGACGTGCACGCCGACGCCGAGCCGCGCGTGCGCGACCTGCAGCTGCGCATCCAGCGGGTACCTACCTGTGCCTCACTAACTACGATACGCTTACGAGTGCTGTTCGCTCCAATTATATCATAGGTCTCCTCGTCGTCCGACGTGCTCGGGAGCCGCTTTACGATGCATGCGCTCAACTTGTCACCTGTTTGTGTGCGCGTGCGCGTGAGAGCGTGACTACTACTAGTAGCATGCGTGTGTGTGTTTGTGTGTGTGTGTGTGTGTGTGTGTGTGTGCACTAACGATAACTATGGCGGGTGCGTTGCAGACGCGGAGCAACTTCGAGGAGATGAGCAAGCAGACTGAGTCACTCATGAAGAAGATGATGGAGGTGCGACAGATGGTAAGTGTTGAGCCGGCGACGAACAGGTAGTACCAGCGCCGCGGACACACGTACGTGCGGGGCGTGGGGCACATTCGTGTTAGTTGTGATATAGAATTGACGACGCTGATGACTACCAGCGAGCTTCACTATTAAATAGTCACTTGTGAAAGAGAACAACGAGTCGGCGCACCGGTCACATTGAGAAAAGTAATATTTACTAAATAAGTAGAGGCATAATTGAAAATATAAAAGGCAATATCTTTGAACATGTTATAATCAACTAATATCTCAAATATTATCAATTATATTCAATAAATAAACTAGATGTTTTTTCTATAAATACATTTTAAGGAGTGACTTGGCATTATTTTGACTACCGGATTATTTGATGAGATACAAAAACTTTTTGAAGTATTTCGTTTTAAAAGACAACTCCCGCACACGTCCTGTATCGCGGGGGACTTTACAAACATAACAGTTCTCGGACATAAATTACAATTAAATTAAATTTTGTCCTATGTGGACATCGAACCCACGACCGCCGGAGCTTAGCAGTCAGGTTCACTTAGGCTGCGGTTCCACTGAGGCGGAGTGAACCGCGATTCACCAATTACATGGCTTAAAATCCACACACCTACTTCTTTTCACAACTCAGACCCTGCTCCGACTGGTGAATCGCGGTCCGCTCCGCCTCAGTGGTACCGCAGCCTTATAGCTTTAAAAAAGAGAGAAGAAAAAGGATTTTATAAAATAAAGTTTAATATTTTTTATGTTATGATATACCTAAGTGGTACATCATTATAATTACAATCTAGTCTAGAACAGCCTAATAAGTAATTTTAATTTAACCTAAATGAATAATGTGAATTAAACTAAGATAGTGTCCATTAACACTTCTCTTATTGTCTCTATAAATATGAAGACACTACACTTTTGTGTCACTCACTTGGCACTTTCACATTAACTTAACTCAAAAGGTTTGGTCCTTTTGAGTCTCCTTACTAAGTCTGTATGATCGAGGAGCTGGATGGCCTCGACGTTTACATGATGATGAAGTCGGTGTTCATGAGCTTCGGCGAATTTCCTTATGATGTCCGCGACGGTATCTACTTTAAGGTCTCGATGAAGGTCGCTCATTCTGATGTACCAGGGCGCATTTACAATACCCCTGAGGACTTTGTTTTGGAAACGTTGTATCATCTCTGTGTTGCTTTGTTTGGTACATCCCCATAACTGAATACCATAAGTCCATATGGGCATGAGGACTTGTTTGTATAGGATTATTTTGTTATGTATTGACAGTTCTGAGTGTTTACCCAGTAGCCAATACATCTTCCTGTAGCGAAGTTCTAACTCATCGCGTTTCTTTTTGACATGAGCTTTCCAGCGAAGCTTTGTATCAAGAGTCATTCCCAGGTATTTGGCAGTATTTTCGTAGGGTATTGTATGGCCGTTTATGTATACTGGATGGTAGTTTGGTATTTTATTTGTAAAGTTTATATGAACCGACTTCGATTCGTTAAGTTTTATTTTCCATTTGTTGGTCCAATTGTAAATGGTATTTACGGCTATTTGGACTTTTTGTACTGCTTCTTTGTGCGTAGACCCCACGGCCATTATTGCCGTATCGTCTGCAAAGGTTGCTATGGTACTATTTTCTAATTCTGGAATATCACTGGTGTATAATAAGTACAGGATCGGACCTAAAACACTCCCCTGTGGTACTCCAGCTTTAATTGGTTTTAGATCAGAGTATGCATCTTCTTGTCTTACTCTAAACATTCTGTTTGATATGTAAGATTGTAAGATATCTGAAAACTGTTTTGGTAGCATTGTATTTAGTTTGTGTATAAGTCCCTTATGCCACACCTTGTCGAACGCTTGGGCTACATCCAGTAAAACTGTGGAACACACTTTTCTATCTTCCAAGGATTTTTCTATAATATTAATTATTCTGTGAACTTGGTCAATAGTCGAATGTCTTTCTCTAATCCGAATTGGTAGTCAGGAATTAAATTTTTGGATTGTATGATGGGTTTTAATCGTTTTAATAAAAGTCTTTCTAATAGTTTGGACATTATTGGCAGAAGAGAGATCGGTCTATATGAGGATGCATCATGAGGTGGTTTACCAGGTTTTGGTATCATTATCACTTCAGCAACTTTCCACATATCGGGTATATATTGTAATCTGAATGTAGCGTTTATGAGAGTGGTAAGCTTTACCACCGCTTTACGCGAGAGATTCTGCAAGACTTCCCCAGTTATAAGATCATACCCTGGGGATTTTCTGTGTTGAAGGAGTTTAATTTCCCTGTGCATTTCTTTGGGAGTTACTAATTTTATGTCGGACAGATCATTTTGCATTGTTTCAAACGATATGTCTTCGGTGTCAAGTCCATTTGGATGAAATATTTGCTCTAGGTGGAGTGCAAATCTAGTAGCTTTTTGTTCATTATTAACGGCCCATTGACCAGTTTCATCTCTAATTGGTGGAATTTGCGTAATAATATATTGTTTTACTGTGTTCAGTCTTGTGTTGTTTGAATGTCGACTGCCTCGGTGGTCCAGTGGCCGCAGTATGCGCCTGCTGTGCACGAGGTTGTGGGTTCGATTCCCACACAGGACAAAACTTTGTGTGACCCGCAAAGATTTGTTCTGAGTGTGGGTGTAATTTGTGTCCGTTAATTGTATGTTTGTAAAGTCCCCCGCGACACAAAGCTTGTTCTCTAGTGCGGGAGTTGTCTTTTAAAAAATAAAGAAATTATGACATAAATGACTGCATTAAAAAGAGATATAAAGTAACGTTTTTAAGGAAACGTTTTCCTATACAAGAAACACTCCATCACAAAACCCTGATAGTAAAATGATTTAGGAAATCCACACACAAATCAACACGCTTGTAATACTACTTACCTTACGTTATTACCTGTAAGTAGCATTAAAACCGTTTATAGGCTATGGTAACTGCTTACCATCAGGCGTACTGTATGGTTGTTTATATAATATATATTTGTCAGGTTATTTAAAAGTGTTTTGTCGGCAGGAAACCTCGTTCGCTGCCACTTTTGTCTCTGTTTCCTTTTTTCAGCGATGAGATTCCGAATTTCAATAGGGTAGATGGTACTTACAACTCTTCGTTTTAATTCAGGTGTATTTTTCCAGGCACATTGTTGGATGTTTGTCATAAGAGTTTTTACTTCTGTTTCTAATTGTTGCGGGTACTTTAGGGGGACTTTTAAATTTATAATGGAGTCCAAGTCGTACTTAAAACTTTCCCAGTCGGTTCTTTTATTAACCAAAGATGGGCGCTTCTCTCTTTGCAATATGTTCTCACATACTGTTAATAATATAGGCGAATGGTCGGAGTTCATGTCATAACCGCCTTCGATGTGAAGGAAGTTTGTTGGAACGTTTTTATAAATAAAGAAGTCTATTAAGTCAGGGATTTTCTGTGAGTCAGTAGGCCAATATGTCGGCTTCCCTGTTGATATGACGTCACATTTCATATTTCTGATTGCACATAATAGTTCTTTACCTTTTGTTGTTGTAAGCCTGGACCCCCAATGGGTGTTTTTGGCGTTAAAGTCACCTCCAAGAATAAATCTGTTACCAATTTGTTTAAATAGATTTTCGTATTGGTTAGACTTTAATGAGTATCTTGGCGGGCTATATATAGAAGACACGGTAATGGGGTAACGTTTGGTTGTTACACACACCGCTACAGCTTGTATTTCATGCTCTTCACGTTTAAATTGTTCATAATGACAGATGTTTTCTTTTATTATAACTGCGCTGCCTCCTCTGGCTTTGTTATCTGGGTGTAAAGCATGGTATATGTTGTATCCTTTAATTTTTATGAAAGATTCCCTAGTGAAATGCGTTTCAGATATAAGACATATATCAATACTTTCTATATTTAGGACAACTTGTAGCTCATTTTGATGGCGAAGGAGTCCATTAGCATTCCATGCCATAACTTTCAGTGACTTAATCATTGTGTTTATTTGTATATAGCAGCATTGGTGCTATGTTCCAATTTGTATAATCTTTCATCAAATGATGTTATAATGCTTAAAATTTTGCTAATCTTAGCGTCTAAAGCGGATGTTGGCTGTGTCTGTGAATGCGACTGTGGTTGTGCCTGAACACCTTTTGTGATTTGGGCAAAAGACTGACTATGGGTAACGAATTTAGAAGTAATACCTTTTTTACCCGGATTTGCCTTTGCACCCAATTTTGTAGGGGCTGACTGTGCTTTCGTAGCTTTATTTCTAAGGGTTTGTAGCTCTTTAGCTACCATACAGCCTCTGTAGCTTGCAGGATGTGCCTCGCCACAGTGGACACACTTTGGTTTAGCATCTGCAGGCTTCATGCAGTCTTTGGTTAAATGTTTGCCGGTACATTTCACACAACGGGGCTCTTTGGAGCAGTATTTTTGTGTGTGACCATAGGCTTGACATTTTTTACATTGCGGTATTAATTTACCCGTTTTCAAAGGTTGTATTTCTACTTTACAGCCAAGAATAGTCTTAATTTCGTATATTTTTTTTATGTCTTCATCTTTATTAAATGAAAGCATGAACATATTGAGTGGTATTTTGTCCCTCCAGCGTAATTTGTTTACCGCATCGAGGATATTGTAACCCTTTGTTGACAGGTCTTCAATTATTCTAGCAGGCTCGCAAGTAGAGGGTAAACTTTTAGCCATTATTCTAATCGGCCTATCTTGTTTATTTTCATAAGTATGCCAAAGGCATTTCTTTTCTGAAATCAACTTAGTAATGATTCTATAGGAATCTTCGTTGCATGCGTTTATTTTAACGCTGTCAGCATTCCTCATTTTTATTGTGAATGAATCTGCCGAAGCACTTTTCGACAAGAGATCGTAAAATTGTTGGTAATTTTTAACATTTTCAACGATGATGGGCGGCGGTTGTGGGGCCTTCTTGACCTTTTTGCCTACTTCTTCGCTGGAGCTTGCTCCTTGTTGCTTAGGTGGGGTCAGCGATTGGTTCAGCTTCCTTTTCTTTCGATTCTGCTGACGTATCCACTCGGTTTCGTTAGCAAGCTCCTCTTCGTCTGTCTCATATCGGACTTGTTCAGAGGGTTTTTCCTTACACAAAGGTTGTTGTTCTAACGTGTCATTCTTTTCCTGGACTAATTTTAATTGCTGCTGAAGTTCGGTTATCTGACCTTTTAGCGCCTCTACCAAACTCTCTAGCTTCTTACGTTGGGCTGATTCTTCTGTAAGATGTTTATACAGAAAATGTTCTGTTTCAGTTTTTAATGATATCTGGGTGGAAGGCATGTTTATTTGGTGTAAATTATGCCTTTAAAATAGTCGCATTACACATGTTTAATTATAATTATTCACTAATTGCACAATTTCAAAAACTAGGTCATCACGATGACCGATGTCGGACACTCGCGACGACTAGTATGCTGCCTCAGCGTTTTACTCGAGTGAGAACTAGAGCAATACGCACGCGGGCGTTTACAACGGTTGCCGAACGCTGACTGAAAGTTTAATATTGAATTTTAATTCTTTGAACATAACTGCTTTATGCTGATCATGGTGATATTTAAGAAGAAAGGTAAACAAGCATACGGCTCGTCTGGTGGTAAGCAGGTACAGAAGCCTAGAGACGGTTGCATCACCAGGGGTATCACTCGCGTGTTCTATATCCTTTATAAACCTTATAACTCCTGTCTTTAAAGAACCCCATGCTATAGTCTCCCGGGAAAACCATGGCTGGTCAGGGAGCTCATTGCACCACTATATTTTATGTGGTAGACATTTTCACTGATACCGTACATTACCGAGTAACGAATAAACTCGAAAACTACTCGTACACTAGTGGACCGAGTTTTAATAATTTTTCACCAGTAGAATATTATAATATTATTCACTCAGTAACATATACTGTATTTTTAACCGACTTCAAAAAGAGGAGGTTATCAATTCGTGTTTTTTTTTTTTTTTATTGTTACCGCATAACTCCGTCATTTATGGACCGATTTAAAAAAAATCTTTTTTTGTCTGACTGGACATACTTCCAGTTTGGTCCCATTATCATCAAAAGAAAGTTCTGATGATGGGATCTATGAGGAATTGAGGGAACTCCTCAAAAGTTATAGGCACCCATATAGCAATTTCAATATTTTTAACAACTAATCAATCATTTGCATTCAGAAAGTGTAATTTGGTGAAGTAAAACTGATGAAGAAGACCACAGATGGCCATCTGAACTTTTCAATAATAAGTATTTTACTGATGGCGATTAGATAAGTTTCGGTTATTTTTGCTAAGCAACTTTTAATAAGAAATAATGACGTGAATGAATTGAGCGCGGATTGCACAGATTAAATATTGCTTTTAATACCTACTTGACCTGTGTTCAGCCCGACGCTCAGTCGATTTTATTCGATTGTAACAAACAAATATTTGAAAATTTTACAACTTGCCGTACTGAAGTCGGTTTTTTTTTGTTAAAATTATATTTTTTTAAAAATGTAATATAGTATATGTTACATAAGAAATTAGTACCGGGATCGAATCTTCTAGTAATCTAAAATAAACTCTATATATTTTGTACATTTAAATGATAAGTTATGTTTGTACGCACATATGTAGATAACTTTAGCTGGAGGTGGTATAGTGTGTTGTGTTGTGTTGCAGCACAAGGAGGAGGAGGGCGGCGAGGAGGCGGGCGGCGGGGGCTCGCGCGCCGGATACCTCTTCCTCATGGAGAAGAGTGAGTACCTGCCCTCTTGTTGTACTGGAAACTGTTACGGTTGATCGAAGTTCGAGCTTTAGTTGTAACGTCTTGATAATGATCTATGAATACTGACGTAAATGTGAAAAAGTTTAGTTGTTATATTCTGTAATCGATGGCGCCAGTTGATAGTCTAAGATATGAGTCAGACATATGTAGTAAACACAAAATGTTATATATATATACATGTGTAACGTGAGCGGTTGTGTACAGAGGCGTTCGGCACGACCACCTGGAGCAAGCACTACTGCTCCTACGAGAAGAGCTCGCGACACCTCACCATGACGCCCTACAACCAGATCAACGTCAAGACGGTGAGACTACACACCACACACCACACTACACACACCACACACTACACCACACTACACATACGACACGTGTCCCCCGCGCACCACACTTAATAATACCGACAGCGCACTTGCGCACTACACCCACCACCCACACATACGAGTACATACTGCCGCACACTAACAACAAGCGCACGGCCCGCCCCGCCTTGTGGTAACCAGTTACCGTAACTTTTGGACCTTGTTACAGTTATATTAAAAACAATTCCGTTTGTGAGCACTGGAAACCTGTGCTCACGCACAGGATCACAGCTGAGCACAGTGTTCTACAAGGTAGTATGGTGCCCTGCCTGTCTTTAACACTTGTGCTAAGATGGCACAGGCCGTCAATGACGATGATGTGCGCTCACACGAGATTCAGTACAGTATTATATTATTTATATACAAGTCACTCAGGATATATGAGGGACGCCTGCTCGTACTATCCTCCCTGACCTCTGACCGCGCCCGTTGCCTGCTGCTGCACTGCTACACTGCTGTACTGGTGTCTAGGGAGCACACCTCTGTGTGCCTCACACTTACTCCTCAACACTCTACCAGGAATTTATAATATTTCAGCACCTGAAGAATTGTAGCATCAGTTTGCTAAACGATATAACACGAAGAAGACATTCTGTACCAGAGGATGCCTTTGGCATACAGTCCGACTTCGTACACGTCTTGTGCAATAGTTTTAAATAAATAATAATTACCAAGGTGCGTTATAATTAGTAGGAGCGGAAATATTATAATATATCTTGACATTAATTAAAACGCTTGATAAAACGTTTTTTTATAATTGTTTACTACATATTACCTACGTACTACGTACTACACGTATATACGTACATTATTACTGTTGAAGTTAAAAACTAAAGCTCTAATAGCAAAGTTACGTGAACCTCATCAATACAGATCGGATATTCGGATGTTACCCTAAAGTACATTTTTGACCAACATCATATGGAAGCGGCTTCTTAAAATATTTTTATTAAAATAACACTCAATGATACATTTGAACCCCCTGTTCAATATGTGTAT
The DNA here is from genome assembly GCA_947095525.1 of Trisateles emortualis. Classification (NCBI taxonomy): domain Eukaryota; kingdom Metazoa; phylum Arthropoda; class Insecta; order Lepidoptera; family Erebidae; genus Trisateles; species Trisateles emortualis. The sequence goes on from OX352747.1 coordinate 17,946,242, forward strand.
GTATAGAGATGTATGGAATTAGTGTGTGTTATGTAAATAAAAAGCACCAACATTAAAATGAATACTTTTATTTAAACATTGCGTTGTAACAGGGCAAATGATATTCGTGTCAAATCGGGTGTATTACATCTCACGGAGAACTACACTATACTAACATTTGTTAATCGGTTAATACCGGGATTTTTCGATAATTAATTACTTTCTTCCATAATAACCTAACATTAGGTATATGCATTCGAATATCCGATCTCTAGTCATCAATTAGTTTATAATTATTATATACATATTTAACCGACTTCAAAAAAGTAGGAAGTTCTCAATTTGGTTGTGTTTATTCTAATGTTTATTACTTCAGGACTCCGTCATTTATATACTGTTTTCGAAAATTTGTTTTTATTGAAAAAGTAAGAATAAAAGTAACGTTTAAAAGTCACGATGTTATATGCTGATTTCATTGTGTAGTTCTTCCTCCACAAGTATATAAGGGGAAGCTGACGGACTATTTTAATTGATGTAGGTACTGGTATCATAGCACACCCTAAACCGCGGGGGTTAACTTGAATCTTTGACAGTGTCTATTATATAGTAAATTTAAAAATTTGTATTTGAAGTCGGTTATTTCAATCGCGTAAAATGAATTAAAATGTAGTTCATGTCAGTCGTTTTTATTGAAGTAGTGTTTTTTGCCATTCGAGTTTCAGTTTTTAACTTTGTAAAATTTTAAATTATAGTGTAATTTAAAAACACATTATCAGATGCTGGGGCCCGTCAATTTACGGGACATACGACCAGTGTTCTCGACGAACAACGCGGAAGTAAGTACATATCGCCTTCTGTATCTCGCGCTCGTCGCTCGCCGCTCGCCGCTCACTGTTATAGACGCGCTGCTGCCCTGGTCTGAGTGCTTGTCCTCACGTCGCGTCGCCCACGACTACGACCTACCTACGACTATACTTACTATATATTGTTGTGTCGTACTGCACTCCCACGTGTGCGCTTTAGAACCTTCTTTCCTGCCAGTTTTGCTTCTGTACGCTGTTTTTATTTATTTTATAGTAAAATCGACACTTTATAATATTGTTGTATATAGTAGTAATCCGCTTGACTCGTACATACATATATATCTAGCGTGCACATGGTGTCCACAACGGTACGATGGTCGCGAGTCAACTCGCTGGTGTGGTGTAGTCGCGTGTCACGTATACATGGTGTCGTTCGAGAGCACTGCTTGTTTGTTAGGGCGCAGGCCCTAACATCGTATTAATCATTTTTGATCATGCGTTTTAATTAAATTTATTTGTATTTTTGTTGCTCTTTACTATGTATGGACATATTATTTGTATTTAGCTTATTTGTATAACCTAGGACCAGCTCAGGGCCGGCTGTGTGCCGAATACTAATACCGTGGACGTGTTTAGGCTGAGATGGATATTACCTACTGTGTCATTTTTGTGTCTCACTGTGAATTTCAACGACTTGTTTTGGATCTTAACTAAAAACCGTAGGCGCCGCTAGGAATAATAATAAAATGTATGTCATTAAATACGTATAACGTAGCTTAGGTCTGTGTGCTGTAGTGTAGGTACACGCGTGTGTGTGCACGGGCAGGTGCGCACTCCTCGACCACCTCCCGACGACTAACGCTCTGTCTTAAAGCCCCTCTCTCTAAAAATTATGAAAAAGAGGTGTAAATTTAAAGAAAAGATGTGTTTCATAATATGGTTTTGTCATAAATTATATATCAATTCTAAATAGTTTGTAAAAAAATCATCGAATCAGCACCAAATTATTGAGATGTAACCACTTTATGACTTCAATTTTTATTAAATAATACGAAAATAAAAATAATATTTGAAGAAAACATACACCTATAAATTGGGTTATGTTATATTTAGAATAAGTTTAAATTTTAATTTATTAAAAATTAAAAAGACGTCCATTCAAAGAGTACATCTGTTTGGCGAGCGCGGGGATAGCGCGCTAGCCTAGAGAATTAGGTCGTGTTTGCTTCGCCCAAATGCTCAAGGTCATTTTGGCGATATCACAAACCTTAACGTGCTCTGTTTGTTGTTTCGACCAAATTTACTTATTAAAACGTTACAAATTGAGATCAATCTGTCAACGGGAGAGGGCTCCTGTTGACAGATTGACCTCAATTTAGTGTGCACCATGCACTCTCCTTTTCAATCTCGGATATTGATTAGACACAGGGTCGTTTAGTTTTAACGTGAACGTCCATCATCTACGTCCGCGAGTCGTTTGTTAACCGACTGACAAAGGCCGACCAAACAAGGAAGGTTCTCAATTTCGTTGAATATATTTTAAATTTTGTTACGTAATATCAGAACCCCGTCATTTATTAACTAAATTTAAATAATTTTCGTCAAATTTCAAATTCGGCTCTATTGATAGAATCTATGAAAAATTTAGGGAATGTCATAAATATTATATAGGTATAATAAGGTGGATATGGGTATTTGTTTAATTCTTAATGATAATTATTTCAGAAAACGTTTAGATAATTTATATAGATTATTGTAGTTACGCGACAGTTAACGTAGTGAGCTTATTGTAATTTGTACATATACTTATAAAAACATGTTTAAGAGTTATTTGAACATACTACTCCTACTTGAAGTCGGGTAATTATTGTTAAAAATATAGATGGTAAATGAAAACAAGATGGACCTCGATTTAAATATTTGAAGACAATATTGAAAGTGAAGCGGTAGTGAGTTTATAGTTTGGGTGATTGTGTGCGCAGGTGGGCAGCGCCGAGTCGCTGTGCGTGTGCGGCGCGCGCGCCACCAGCGAGCCCGTGGAGCGGCGCTTCTGCTGGGAGTGCGTGCCCGCCGAGCGGGAGCGGGGCCCGCTCACGCTGCAGGCGCTGGGCGAGCGGGACCGCGCCGCCTGGCTGCGGGCCATCGACGCCGCGCCGCCCGCGCCCCGCGCCGCGCCCGCGCCCGCCCCGCGCGCCGCCGAGCCCGCCGCGGCGCTGGACGAGGCCGGCTTCGCGTTCGTGCGGCGCGTCATCGCCGCCATCGAGGCGCGCGGGCTGGAGGAGCAGGGCCTGTACCGCGTGGCGGGCGTGGCCTCCAAGGTGTCGCGGCTGGTGGCGTGCGCGGGCTCGGCGCGCCGCCTGCCCGCCAGCCTGCACGACCCGCTGGAGTGGGAGACCAAGACGCTGACGTCGGCGCTCAAGAGCTTCCTGCGCGCGCTGCCCGAGCCGCTGCTCACGCGCGCGCTGCACGCGCAGTTCCTGGCCGTGGCCAAGGGCGAGCGGCGCGGGGAGCGCGCGGCGGGCGTGGCCGCGCTCGTGCGCGCGCTGCCGCCGCCCAACCGCGACATGCTGCGCCTGGTCGTGGCGCACCTGCGCAACGTGGCGCAGCGCCAGGACAAGAACCTCATGTCCACCTCCAACCTGGCCGTGTGCTTCGGGCCCACGCTGCTGCGCCCCGAGCGCGAGACCGTCGCCTCCATCCTGGAGCTCAAGTTCTACAACGTGCTGGTGGAGACGCTGCTGGACAACTACGCCGAGGTGTTCGAGCCGGGCGCGGCGCCGCCCCCCGCCCCGCCCGCCGGCCCGCCCGCGGCCCCGCCCGCCGCCCCGCCCTCCGCCGCGCACAACGGCACCCTCAGGTATGTGCATGAGAACATTTATATACCAGGGGCCGAGGTGAACAGCGCGCTAGGTGCACCGATGAATGTCTTACTTCAGTACATAGTTTGTACATAGGTCAAGCTGGATGAGTCAAAGAACATGTCACCGCTGCGGAGAGCCGACTGCCGACTATTATTATTATTAAATATGTGCATGTCACTTGTTAACAGGTAGTTATACTAAGTATATAGAAGCAATCACCACTTGCATGTTTTCTTCTAATTCATAGATTATAAAGAAAAAAAGACGAAAAATCGATTGCCGTAAGGAAGTAGTCATAGCGGAAGTCAGTACAATTTTTTAAATCATAATATTACAGGTAATTTAATTGGATCGTGTACGGCATTTGTGTAATTATTTTTCTATACATATAAAGATACATTAAGCTTTAACGCAGTACCACATGATACTTAATAGTACAAGTACAGAAGATTCACTTCGCAAAATCATTTAAACAAATAGCAACTTTGCTCGCACCCAATAAAGTGCAATTCGGCTCTACAGCGCTAACAAACCTACATTTTCATTAACATACAAGTTGCCTCTCTTTCTATCGTATATTTTTTATATCTTCTAACGACATTAAAAACAAGTGACTTTTTAAATAAATCTGAGCATGTAGGGTAGGAATATAGATATTAGTATGTAGATCAGATCATCTGTACAAAGAAATAGGCATAGATACGGCATGTTTCATACTTTAGGTATAAACAGTAACTTGTATGTGAAACTATCTTGGACTGATACGTATGATACGAGACGCTTGGTCTCCATTTATAAGAGAGGTAGGGCACCATACTAGCGAGCAAGCCCGACTGGGGAAGGATCCCCAGTCGGGCCACAAGCTACCTACACACCTACCAAATAACTACACACAGTGGTGTAGTTGTATTCCTGTGTGTGAATACAGGTCTCCAGCGCTCATTTAGGTATGTGTTTTGAAATAAACGTATTCCTATCCCACCATAAAGCCTTGGTGTAAAAAAATGGCTTGGCAACACGCAAGTGATACTTCTGGTATTGCAAGCGTCCATAAGCAACGGTAACTGCTTGACATCAGGCGGGCCGTATAATTGTTTGCCGTAAAGTACCTATTATAAAAAAAATTAAAAAAAAAATTATCAGGTAGGTACTACGTACATTAATATTATAGTAAACAAGACGTAGAGGTAGCGCCAGCACCACGCACCAGCGCGCGCGCTAACTGTTGCCGTCAACGTATGTTTCAACTATCACTAGCTTATCTTACTTTATAATATAACTGACTACGTAAGCACACAAATACCTCACTACATCTATTCTACCTACAGATATTTTTTTTTTTTAAATAAGGATGTGCTTTTCCTTGCTTTCTCATATCCTTTGAAATAGTGGAAAACGTGAGGTTGGGATCCTTGTCGTTATTTTTACAAGCGATGACGACGTGGTGCGGCGGCTTTGAGTACTTAAAGTAGATACTTACGTAAGTTCGTGCGAACTGACCGGCAAGCGCGCGACACTCAACTGAATAGGCCACTACGAAATGGCCCGGCCAGGTACTTGTACTTCACCTTAAATTCAAATTTAACCCTTTTATTTGCTTAATATGGGTTTTTATAACTATAATGGACAACGGGTCTAAATCGCGTAATATTTTAAAGGTTTCCATACCTTTCTGTTTCCCGACATTTCGGTCGAATTGCACCGACCGTGGTTGAGTCAACCCGTGACCACGGTCGGTGCAATACGATACCTTTACGATACGAATACGAAAACCTTTTATAATATTACGCGATTTAGACCCATTGTCCATTATAGTTATAATATGTGTACAAATCGTGAAAGTTTAAAAGAATATGGGTTTTACAAAAGTTGTTACATAATAAATTTGTCTCACCGTATTCAGCGTTACAGCATGCACATAATAAAATAATTTGTGTAATACATTATATCAAAAGTATTATGTGTAAACAGCGGAATGAACCAGGCCCGGCTCGTACATAATTACCGGTACATGGGTGAAGGGCCGGGTCTCGCTACTCTTATCCCTGATTACTATAGGGGATAATGATTTGACACAACATACAATTTAATGATCTTGAAATTACTTGACTAGATAGTATAACAATTTTTGTACTCGTATATATTGTACGCGTAATGCCTCGGTCGGTTATTTATTAAACGAGATCATTATCATGAGATGTTTACAAGAACAGGTTCATTAGGAATAAAATAATTTCATAAATAAAACCTAACGCACACTACCATACATTTATTGTTCACGTATACTGATCATGACAAAAAAATTGACGTTATAAAACACATATTATAATATGCAATGATCATTTGATCATCATGGCCTTTTCGTCTATAGCAGACGATTTATGGTGCAAGATCTAAGAGGCATCGCTTCTGATGGCTGAACAGACGGATGCGAGAACGAGATGCTCTACCACAGGCTTGACAAGAGAAATTTACGGCAGCTGGTGAAGCGCTGACTTGATGTCGTTTTTGTCGGCAAGTGTTGCGAACCAAGCTTCATAAACACGCACAACCCTTGACCCTCCACTAAGTGTTGCCGCCATTCTGTACGATTATCCGCGAGATTCTCCCAGATTTCGTGGTTAATTTTAAATGCTGCCATGTCCCTCTTGGCACAGTCTTTAAAGCGAAGCAATACAAGCAATGCAAGGTATACATACGTTTTGACGAAAATATCAAACTTATAAAAATAATGTACCACGGTCAAATCCATCATTCATTCAGATTCGTTTAGCCATTTTGCCGTGATTGAGTAACACATATCCATCCATCCAAACTCGCATTTATAATATTACCTAGTAAGTAATATACTAGCTGTTGCCCGCGGTTCCGACCGCGTGGATGTCGTAAATTAATAAAAATAAATAAAATTTCTAAAATAAAAGTAGCCTTAGTTACTCCTTATTACATCGGCTATCTGCCAGTTAAAGTCCCGTTAAAATCAGTCCAGCCGCTTCAGAGATTAGGCAGGCCCAGAACAAACAGACAGGCTGACAAGAAATTTATAAAAATGTTTTTTTGGTATAGTACCTACAATCCAATTGTATTTATTTGTATGGATAATGTACACTTCTTGATATGCTTGTTTGCTTCCTTGGAGTAAAAGAAAAATACAAAGTTTCCAAATTCCACTTGAGGCCGTTAGACATAAAACTATTCATAGGTATATTGTCCGGTCTGTAGCCTGCAGTTCATATTTTAGTTTTAGTTAATTGGAATTGACTTAAAAAGAACTGCATGTATGTACCGTTTGGTTAGACCACTAGCGCTATTTAGCGCTGCGAGCGAACCTTATAGTATATTTCACATAGCATGGTTTTGTGACGTTTGACATTTGAAGATAAATATCAATGAAAATGATTGACGGATTAACTTAAAACCTATCGATTGAATACTATAGGCTTTCGATCAGCAAATTGGTTATATTATATGGTCTTCATCGTAAAATGTTAAACGTATGACGGGACTTTTGTTCAACATGGCTGCTCTATTACTTATACATCAATGATTTATATATTATTGTTAAAACTTAGAAATTGTGTGTATTCCGGTGGTTCCGAACACCGGGCGATCTCTAGTTTATATTCTTACTAGGGGTCGACCGCGACTTCGTCCGCGTGGTAATTTGGAATATTTTCTCCGTTTTTGAAATATATATCGCTACTGCTCCGCTTCTATTGATCATAGCGTGATGTTATATAGCCTAAAGCCTTCCTGGATAAATGCACTATTCAACAATAAATATTTTTTCTAATCGAACCAGTACTTTCTCAGATTAGCGCGTTCAACCAAACAAACTCTTCAGCTTTATAATATTAGTATAGATATGTAAATTAACAATAATATTTTTATCTATTTACACTAACATTACAGGTTACCTAATGCGTTTGAGTAGTCAACAATAATAATGATCATTGTATATAATGATAATAATTATACTTAACATAATAAATAAAGTTTACTTAATAAACTAACTAATACTATAATTTACCAACATAACGGTCAGGTCAGGTCGCGTGATCAAACTCGCTCAGTTTACAAGTGAACAAATATATTTAAAAATATTACTCAGGAGCATTTGATTGTATCATTAAAATATCGTATCATTAGTTTTTATACTAATATGAATGATTTGCATTTTTGTTTGCAAATTCAAATTTCTTGCACCATAGAAAGCTACATTATCTGGGGGTTATATATAAAAATAAATTAATGTCCACCCGTGCGAAGCCGGGACGTGCCGCTAGTTACTTATATATATACTAGTGGACCTGGCAGACGTCGTCCTGCCGGAAAAAGCTGAAATACCGACAGCAGCGCCACCTACCGGGTCCAATTGTGAATCTAAACCATCCAGGGCCCTACCCGAACACACACACAAAATTTCATCAAAGTCGGTCCACCCGTCTAGGAGGAGTTCAGTCACATACACACGCACACAAGAAATATATATATATTAAGATATATATATATATATCCAATGCCCCGACTGACTGTTTGTCCAGATTGAATTGGCCCGATTTTCTTTCCGAATTCTTCTCGTTCTGCCGTAGTCGGCGAATTGGCCGTAGGGTAAAAATATATAGTACCTACTAGTATTATAGTGTATTTCACATAGCATGGGTACTGTGACGTTAAACATTTAACGATGAAGATGAAAGAAAATTATTAAATCAATCTCTATACAATTAGCTAATTGAATGATCAAGAGACATCATATAGATCATCATATAGAGTATTCAATCGATAGGTTTTAAATGTATCATTATCATTGATATTTATTGCATTTGAAATAGATTATAGTTGTGTTTATGCTATGTTTGTAAAGCAATTATTGAACGTAAGCGCTACATCTTAATTATTTGAGAACACTTTATCATCATACTTAAGTTGACAATTGTCGTCGCGCAATTTGATTCGCTCAAAATATCAGTTTAATTATTAATAATATTGCAAGTTGTATTTACTTTGTTACCTGACTGCCTAATCTTATTATAAAAAAACTTTGCTATAGAACAAGCCCTATTGAAAATGTTAGAATATTTTTGAACATAAAAGTTAAATGCTGGATTGGTATAGTATTTAAAAAGTGATACTATGTTATTTGTAGGAAATATTCTAAGCTACAAATTTATCTTTCTGATAATAAAAACCCCGACATAAAAAGCATATAAAAAGTAAATAATGAAATTTAAATAAATAATTCGTTATATTTTGTGATACGAGCGTCGGCGTCGTCACGTCTTCGGAGGGCCGCTAAATAAATAAAATAATAAAAAAAAATTAAAAAATTGTCCATCCCGTGGGTGTCGCAAGAGTCGACTAAGGAAGTACCTAAATCAGGCAGACAATAACCATTTCAAGCGAGAGAAAACTCGGACCAAACACCTATACAAACCTGTCTGGTCAGCGTGGCTAATAAATATAGGTTCTTTCTCAGCCGGGCTTGCACTTGGAGGGATCCAAGTGCCATACCGGCTGGGGAAGGACCTCCACCTTACAGAATACCTCATCCAAAAAACTCCACACAGCGGTGCAGTTGTGTTCCTGTGTGTGAGTACAGGTCTCCAGCGCTCACTAAAGGATGTGTTTTGAAAAAAACATTTTCCTATGCTAGGGATACTCCATCTTAAAGCCCTGGTGTAAAATAAAATGGGTCAGCAACGTTAGTGATCCCTCTGGTATTTTATTATTATTAATATACTACCAAGGAGGCAAACAAGCATACGGCCCGCCTGGTGGTATTGAAAGCGTGTATAGGCTACGGTAAATGCTTAACATCAGGCGGGCCGTACGCTTTGCCACCCATCCAGTAGGAGATAGGTTGAGATGATGATGATGATATTAAACATTTTGAAAACCGCGTCGTGGGGCCGATTTTTGTATTTTATTTTATCTATTTAGCGGTCTCCCGACGTGACGACACGCTCGACTTACAAAATATAATTAATTAAGTATTTAAATGTTATTATTAACTTTTTATCTGCTTTTGTGTCGGGTTTTTTATTTTTTATGTAATTTTTACTTCATACTTTTTAGCAGGCAGCAAATATAGCTGTTTGGCTTTATTAAAGCCCAAACACTCTATGTCTGCTGTGAATTGCTGAAGAGTTGGCTATCCTGCAGCATCAAGCAGTTTAAGATTACCATGTCATGGAAATTTGTAATATCCCTTCATCAAGTCTTTAAACTTCTGGACAGATCTTCAGAAATTATACTTAGCTAAAAACCGAGATATTAGCCACGGATAGACACGTAACTTATAACACCCCTCTCTTTCGTCGGGAGTTAAAAAGTGACGCATATGAGACGTGATGAAATGAAATGAAATGTATTTATTTCCAACTTAATTTTACAATTTGTTAAATGTATCCTTAAAACCTCGCCGAGGTTTGTCTAGAATAAGCAGTTCTCGCTCTTAGAAAGTATACTTATACTATATTTTTAACATAACTTTTAGTAACACATTCTTAAATACACAGTGTTAATAGATAATGATGATACATATACATATTATTACTAATGAGGCACGGCCCGCTCGCGCGGCTCGTCCGACACCGTCCGTTTGATCTTAGAAAGTAGTAGCGGCACATGGATCGATGAGGACTTTAGGGGTACTGATCAAAAATCCAGTATTTCCGTAATTTTGCCGATGTTGTCTTATTTTGTCTTTATTCCCTGAACTATATTTAGCTACAAAACAAACAACCTTACAGTGTCGCATTTATTAGTACATATTATCAGAACACGTTTAGTGACTAAGACGCAGGGCGCCTTCAAGAAAGAAACAAAAACAATTTATTTAGACACAAGCCGCGGGTCCGCTCTCACAATACACTCATTGTGATGGTGTGCAGCAGGGCACCGTTACGTTAGGTAGTGGTGACGGTGACGAGCTACGTCACGGTAGTCGCTTTATATTAGTGAACAGTTAAGTACACGTCGACAAGGACAATGGCGCGCGGACCTTTACCTGCGAGGTGGCGAGGTCCGCGCGATACGACACGCGACACTCACTTCACTACTGTACAGACACATGAGTGTAGCATACATAGTCGTTATTATACATTGTAGGCAGGTATAATATATTATATACCTAACAGATAAAAGAAGAGAACTGCTTGTAAACTAGTTTCAACAGTGTGACCTTGTCTATACGCGCCGCGCCCCGACGACGGCTGCAGGTGACCGCCCGCTCTTACCTATACGTACAATAGCAATCGAAGAAGCGCTTTTGTGTTCGATGCTAATAAAAACTGTTTAGTATATTTGTGGCATTCACTTCGATACTCACTAGGTACTAGGTTATCATTTATCTGTCACCTGGCTCTTTGTGCCATAGCTGAATCACTTGCAATTGCATTGTTGTAAGTAGGTACGGAGTTATTTGGTTTATTTGTAAGGTAGGTACTAGGTACATGTAGGTGCCGCGCGCGAGCAGGCTCGTCACTGTTGACCTCTGTGTATTTATTACTTGTATCAATGTTATTAACAACATGCGTTTTGGCACTTGAGTACCTACCCCTACCTACACGTGTGCACGTGAAGGCCACTCATTCAGGTTCATCCATTCTTAGCTACACAGCTCGTGTTGTGTTCACTCGTATCGCCGGCGCGCGGCGCGACCGCCCCACGTACCGCGTTATTACCAACGGTGCTCTAAAGCTTCCCCGTACTCGGCATGTCCCAGTTTGGTGCAGCTCAGCTGTCGTAGTGTACGTGTCCTACTAACTACCACACTACACAGTAGGTAGGCATAAGGACCAATTTGCACAATACTTTTCTACCTGATTTTTTTCTCAATTCTTTGTAAGGAATGAACACAAAACCATGAAGATGCAAAAAGTCCCCTTAACGTTGTGAACACCTGCGGATTGTAATGATTGCCCTTCTGCTTATTGTAGATAGATACCTACCTATACAACACGTTAGGTAGGTACCTAGCTAGCTAGTAGAACTCTACCTACGACGACACGAGCCATTTTAAGGTACCTATATTCCAACAACAATACCTGTGTTCCAACTTGTACAAAAGCTGTTGTAAGGCAGGTACACTTTTTGCAAGTGAATGGTATTACTACTACTTTATGTATAGAGAGTAGCTCGATCAAAGGGATGTTCGACAGTACGAGCCCAGCAGCCAGTGTGGGCCGTGGGGAGGGTGGTGCGGGGCGCGGGGCGCGGAGGCTGCGCGCGACAGCTGTTCGCCACAAAAACTGGAAAAGGAACGTCTCGCGTGATTATATAGCGCAGCCGGAGGCGCGCGCGCATCTGTGCTCGCTCACTTGTTCTTGTTCTACTTGGCTAATATTGACTGCATGTCTTTATAATGCTGGCTGTTTGAAATAGCTCAATGTACTCATTGTGATGTTTTGAGCAGACATTACTGTGTGTGACTGTGGACACGCGGTTGTGTTGTTGATCTTGTCGAGCTAGCGCCGGCGAGGCGGCGACGTTCCTTGTCGTGTGGCACACTAGCGCTGCCGCGTACAGGCAGTGTACCTACTACTTACCTACAGTGTGACAGCGCCGCCGCCGCCGCGCCTGCTTGAACATGTCTCGGACACAATACCTACCATTGAGTACCATGATCTTAATTAGGGTTCTGTAGTCAACAAGGAACAGAGGCTTTACAGTTGCGCCACGGTCGCCGTCGCCCGTCCGTCTGCGTGCGGCTTAGCTCCTCTGAGCTAAGGCGCACGCAGACGGCACGGAGAATTAACAGTTTTCTAGTGACTACTAGGTCTCTACCTAGTAGTCACTAGAAAACTGTTAATGCTATATAAATAGGTTTATGCTATATAAATAGGTGTACGGTGGTAACATAAAAGAAAACAAAACTGTAGTGTACATGTCCCTCACCTTCACGCAAACTGATTGACGTAGGGATTGTTTTACTCAAAGCCTAAACAAGTGAATGTTAAATGAACATTTATCATTAAGTACCGAGAGCCACACTCGTCTTTGGATACCTACATTACAAGAGCTAAAGTTTGTGACAATGTAGGCGGGAATCTCTGGACCTAATAAACCGATTTAAAAAAATACTTTTCATTTACCAATAGAAAGCAACGTTATTTGTGTGTGTCTTATGCTATATTTTATTAACAAAAACATTACGTGACCCCGGGAAATATCTATAATATTGGTACCTACTTGCATAGTACGTTCGTTTTTTTTATATTCTTTAAAAATATAATATCACGCAAATGCACCTGCTATGGACACAAAATTGACTGCACGGTTAGTTCAGTGGCTTAAGTGGTTATCTCGCCATTACCACTGCGCGCCGTGTTATGGGTTCGATTCCCGCACGGGACAAAAAATAGTTGTCACGAGTCTGAGTGTACTTTGTGTCCGTTAATAGTATGTTTGTAAAGTTCTCTGCGACACAGGGCTTGATCTAATATATAAAATTCTGTGTCATAGTGTTCGACTTTGAACTCCTCTGAAACGGCTCGACCGATTTTCGTGAAAATTTGTGTGCATATTGGGTAGGTCTGAGAATCGGACAACATCTATTTTTCATCCCCCTAAATGTTAAGGGTGGTCAACCCCAAATTTTTTAATTTAATTTTTTAGGCAACATTTTTTATTTTTATTTTTTTGTGATTCAGCATTAAAAAATTCATACAACCCTTAATTTTCATCCCTCTAAGATCAACCCCTATTTTTTAATAGCGATATTACTATTTTAGTAGCAAAACAACGTTTGCTGGGTCAGCTAGTTTATATATATAATCGAGCAGAGTGCAAGTTTCTGCCGGGACTGCCGCGCCGCCGGGAGGCGGAGCGCGCTCTGAAACCTTAGCGAGTGAGATAAGAATGCAGGACGCGGCAGCTGCGCGTGCGCGGAATGCGCACCTGGCACCTGCCACCTGCCACACACACACACATACACACACTTAGCTCGTCACGGACGAGCCACGACCCAAGCGGTACATATTGCTGACGCGTCGTACAAAGTGTACCGGTTACTGAACAAAATAAGGGTGACTTGAAGCGCATTAAGTACCTTCTTGACCTGACCGATAGATGATTCGTCAGCGCACAGCTCTTACCGCTGCGGCTGCTCAATTGATACATTGCACAAAGGTTACTTATAGGTTTACTACTTACCCAGGCGAAAACGTCCGTTCGCGTTCTAACCTTTCAAAGCCATTTTAAAAAGTAAAACAAATGTCAATGATAAATTTTGTCTTCGAATCGCATCATGTAGTCACTAGATATTTGTTTAAATGATTTTGCAAAGTGACCCTTCTGTTCCTGTACTATTAAGTATTCTGTGACTACGTTACGATTTCTACAAAATGTTAACTATAGACATTAAATGGAATCTTATATTTAAAAATAATTTTAACAAAAAAAAACCGACTTCAGTACGGCAAGTTGTAAAATTTTCAAATATTTGTTTTTGTTACAATCGAATAAAATAGACTGAGCGTCGAGCTGAACACAGGTCAAGTAGGTATTAAAAGCAATATTTAATCTGTGCAATCCGCGCTCAATTCATTCACGTCATTATTTCTTATTAATAGTTGCTTAGCAACAATAACCCAAACTTATCTAATCGCCATCAGTAAAATACTTATTATTGAACAGTTCATGGCCATCTGTGGTCTTCTTCATCAGTTTTACTTCACCAAATTACACTTTCTGAATGCAAATGATTGATTAGTTGTTAAAAATATTAAAATTGCTATATGTGTGCCTATAATTTTTTAGGAGTTCCCTCAATTCCTTATGGATCCCATCATCAGAACTTTCTTTTGATGATAATGGGACCAAACTGGAAGTATGTCTAATCAGACAAAAAAATATTTTTTCAAATCGGTCCATAAATGACGGAGTTATGCGGTAACAAACAAAAAAAAAACAATACACACGAGGTTATCAATTCGATAACCTCCTCTTTTTAAAGTCGGTTAATGAATCCCTATTTCCTTTTGTCACTGTCATATTTTTTTTAATAAAGACAACTCCCGCACTAGAGAACAAGCTCTGTGTCGCGGGGGACTTTACAAACATACAATTAACGGACACAAATTACACCCAGACTCAGATCAATTCTTTATGGGTCACACAAAGTTTTGTCCTGTGTGGGAATCGAACCCACAACCTCGTGCATAGCAAGCGCATACTGCGATCACTGGACCACCGAGGCAGTCGAGAGTTGTGTTTGTTATTGTCAGGAGAAGGTTCTTATGTAAAAAAAAAAGAAAGTTGCGCTGAAAATAGTTTAACCCGGACGAAGTCGGGGCGGGCCGCTAGTATTAGTATAATTTCATTAAATCTGTTGAATGTCAATCGTACACAAACACATATTTGTACACAATAACACGTGTCACCTGCTCGTTGACACTATTGTACTGGCGAAGCGTAGTTTGTCTTTGCGCTTAACTACAATCTCAATATTATTTTATTTGTATTATGTAGGCAAATATTCTTTAATAATTTTGATGGATTGATTCCACTGGGTCATTGCGCTGGCGCCGATTCGCTCAAGCGCCATTTGTGTTTGTGTGCGGTGTGTCTTTGTGGAGTGAGCGATGGGTGGATAAATCTGTGAGGTGGTGGATCTGGCGCGCGGCCCGCAGATAGGGGAGGTAAGCGAGGCAGGGGGTAGGCAGGGTGGCAGGTGTGCGCGTGCGCAGCTGGCCGCGCGCGTATATAGCGCACCGCAGCCGCGTGCGCCGGCACTCGAGCCGCGGCCGGCGCACGCGCGGGACCTCGCTCGACACGTTCACACTACGTTACTACTGTTTGTTTACGCGATGATCATCTGTCTCTCCGGATTCGTGATCGCCGGGTTGGTGTTCCGTTCATTTACTTAATTAATGTGACATAAACGTGTGTATGTGTGTGTGAATATACCACTGGAGCGGTGTAGAGCGTGACGCGTTACTGTACTGTGTACTGAGTGTCACCATGTTGTTGCAGGACGTCGCCCACGAGTGGGGGCTTGGGCGTGGGCGCGCGCTCCGACCTGTCCGTGGTGGAGCGGCTCGGCGTCAGCGTGGGCGGCTGTGAGCGCATGCTGGCCGTGGGCGTGGGCGGGGGCGCGCTGGGCGTGGGCGGGGGCGCGCGCTACTCCCCGCACCACCACCAGCTGCTGCAGCACTTCGCCGCGCCGCCCGCACCACACAGAGGTACTTACTCACATTGTTATGTTACTCTTAGTTATTTACCTATATACATTTAAACAGTACAGTTACTGTGGTGATCCAGATGCGACCGTGGTGTTTGTTTTTTAAGTCATTTAAGCTTGGTGCAGTCCTCCTCCATATTAACTGTAACTGTGCTAAATCTCACTCACACAGTATATAGGTACTAAAAACGCATTCAAACCTGAACGTACATTTCGTTCAATACCATGTCACCGCTAGAAAGTATGACACGTGCTAAGGCGGGCCGAGCCTGGCTGGGCCTAGCGGTGCCTAGCCTGGACAATATGAGACACGATCCGTCGACGTTTCTTACTCACGTATTGTTGTTATATAAAGAAAACTTCAAACTTCTCTTTGAAATTATCAAACGTTTCACTTTTTTTTTCTTTTTAAATTCCCACTTAGAATCTTCTCTCTGTTGTCTACTTTTAAATTGGAATATCTATTTGTCTATATATATAACAGGAAATAACTTTTTCTTCATAAAGGTATCTTTAACTCTTAACTTGTATGATGTGACTTGTATAGTTTGATGTGTTAAATTGTATATCACAATCTGTTACAATATTACTATTAGCGAAAACTTATAATTGTCCTTCAGCTCACTAGCATTATGTTACATCTCCTATTCTAGCTGTCAGTTTTCCGAAAATGTTAAAATAAATAAATAAACCCCCAACACGTGCAGCCGTACGAAGATAGATTTCGCATTCACCTAATATTAATCACAGCTCATCATTTTAAAACGGCTGGCCTTATTTCAATGAAATATAACTAAGAACGATATATGTGTAACTATAATCAGACTATACGTTCAGGCGCTGCATTATTGACATTTAGTGATGACACATAACTTCTGTCCCTCAGCAGGCGTGGGCCGCTCCAGTAGCAGCTCGGCGGAGTCGGTGTCGAGCCACAGCGCGTCGCCGCCCCCGGGGCCGGGGGGCGGGGCGGGGCCGGGGGGCGGGGCGGGGCGGGCCCGGCGCGTGCGCACGCTGTACGCGTGCCTGGGCGAGAGCGAGGGCGAGCTGTCGTTCGAGCCGAACCAGATCATCACGAGCGTGGCGGCGAGCGGCGAGCCGGGCTGGCTGCGCGGCACGCTCAACGGCAAGACCGGCCTCGTGCCCGAGAACTACGTCGAGCCGCTGCCCTGAGCCCCCAGCCCACACCAAATATCTACACCTACCATATCGTAGCTCTATGTTGTTGATTCTTTTGTACGTATTTGTATATTTTGTACATTGTAAATAAGAGTTTGTTGATATTTTAACTATTTATATTATACTTTGTTGTGAATTTTGTACCAAATATATTATGTATTACGTATTATTATTTAAGATAAAGACTAATATGAACGATAAATGTATTTTTATTTCCAATTTACATTAACACGTAGTACCCCACGGAACAACTCCGCGCCTGCGCGACGATCGCCGGCTCTCCTCCGCGATGCGAATATAAACATGAATATCGTATCCATTAATAAAATATGTAAATCACTACAACTCGAATCGTCTCACTTTCGACCGGAGGCACATCACTGACCAATCACACGTTCGACACCGAGCAACACCGCGCCCTGGTGTCGGCGCCACGTCCACCCTCTCAACTTCACTAGCACTGGCACCCGCCGACACTCGCGCCGGCCGAACATCCATCACCACACGCGCACGCGCACTACGCGCGCGCCGCCAGCTTCTCGAGCGCGCGCCCGTCCTTCGCGCGCACCACGCGCAGCAGCGCCGCGTACTTGTCGTGCAGCGCGCGCAGGCGCGCCGCGCCCTCCTCCGCCTGCGCGCGCGTGCCGCGCTTCAGCTCCGCCACCTGCGCCTCGCGCGCGGCCAGCAGCGTCTCCAGCTCGTGCGTGCGCGCCGCGGCCGCCTCGGCGCGCGCCGTGCCGCTCTCGGCCTCGACCTCGGCGCGCGCCAGCGCCGCGCGCAGCGTGCGCTCGTCGGCGGCGGCGCGCTCGGCGTGCGCGTGGCCCCGCTCGGCGGGCGCGGCGCGCGCGGCCCCCGCCAGGCGCGCCTCGCGCTCGGCCAGCACGAGCAGCTCCCGGCGCAGGCGCCGCACCTGGTCGGCGCGGCGCTCGGCGGCGAGCGCGGCGCGCGCCAGCGCCTCCACGTGGCGCGCGGCCTCGAAGGACTCCCCGCGCGTGCGCTGCAGCTCGGCCGCGTCCAGCGCGCGGCACGCCTCCGCCTCGCGCAGCGCCGCCTCGGCGCGCAGGCGCGCGGCCCGCTCGGCGGCGAGCGCGCGCTCGAGCGCGGCGGGCGCGTCGGCGAGGGGCGCGGCGGGCGCGGGCGCGGGCCCCCGCGCGGGGCGCGCGCGCAGCTCGTCGCGCTCGCGAGCCAGCGCGCGCACGCGCTCGAGCAGCGCCGCGTTCTGCAGCTCGAGCGCGCGCACCTGGCGACAGCGGCCCAGCAGGCGGCGGTTGCGCTCGGCGTGCGCGTCGCGGCGCCAGCGCTCGTACATGAGCTGCGCGTGCGCGAAGGCGAGCTGGTCGGCGAGCTCGCTGGACGCGCGCGGTCCCCCCTTCCCTGCGTACAGCTCCGCCATGTACGCGTCGAGCCGCTCGCACGGCCCCCGAGATTCGCCATTCTGCCGAACCGAAGTCTCGATTATATTCTATATTTAACTACCTTAGTTGCCCGCGACTTTAGCCTATTCGCAATTCCAGACTATAACCAGACCTCCGTCACATAATCTCGACTCTTTGTACGCGTACTTATGGTACATTTCTTTTCGCTGCGAACAGCAGGTATAATTATTAAGATTTTGTAGGCTATTATGGCGTAGGTATTTTAGCTTTTGTATGGGAATGATGTATCTGTTACCTAGTAACTATTTAGTAATCGTGCTATAACCTATATCTTTGCCAAATTTCATCCAGATCTACATCCTCAACTTTCATTCAAAAAAATGTATCAACTGACATTACCAGACTCGAGGCCACACTTCCGCTCCGTTATTAAAGTATAGTTACTTACACTTAATCAATTGTATTTTTCCAAAAATTTCTATTTTACTATTTAAAATAAGTGTATATTTGAAAAATATAAATTTTTAAAATATAGTGTATTTATGTAATTTATGGGTGTTTATGCATTAAATATTCTTAAAAGAGCCCAAAACGACGCGGATGTCTTGTTTCATTGAAGAGTATCTATGGCTACCTTTCGTGTTGGAATGGACAAAAACAAATCTATCTCATTTCAACATAACTGTCGCTCTCTTTCTAACTCGTAAATATTAGTTTTTATATACCAACCCTCTACGAACACTTTACTGTACTTTGCAGTACTTTGCAGTTAACACTTAACTAAAAGCTCTGCGTAGAACCACACGCGTCTCATAACCACACCTTCTAAATATAAAGATCAATAATAAATAGATTATTGAGACAAGTCACGTTACGGCGCGGCGCGCGCCAGCGCCTCCACGTGACGCGCGGCCTCGAAGGACTCCCCGCGCGTGCGCGCGTGTGCGGGGTATACCTCGGACGCGTATAATACTCACACAGGAGTCAGTCAGGGTAGTAACTTGGGACCCCTGGAATTTTTAATCATGATTAATGATCTCTTATGAGCCACATCTTATCGACCAATTAGCTTGCTACCAGTCTTATCGAAAGTCTGCGAGAAAATTCTGCTGGCAAGACTAGTTCCGATTCTCGACGAACTAAAAATAATTCCAAACCACCAATTCGGCTTCCGCCAACACCATTCCACCATCGAACAAGTGCACAGAGTCTACAACACAATACGTAGCTCTCTCGAACAAAAGGAATATTGCTCGGCAGTTTTCCTTGACATACAGCAAGCGTTTGACCGAGTGTGGCACAAAGGGCTACTTTACAAAATAAAAACAAAACTCCCAGCGAACTTTTTTCCAATACTGAAGTCCTACTTGGAAGGCAGAATATTCCAAGTAAAGGAAGAAGACGCTAGATCAGGTTTTTACGACATCAACGCAGGAGTGCCCCAAGGATCCGTATTAGGGCCATATCTCTACACATTGTACACTGCAGATATACCGAACACTGATGAGGTCACTACAGCCACGTATGCAGATGACACCGCCATCCTAGCAAGTCACCCAAATCCTGAAATCGCCTCGGCAAGATTACAAACTCAACTGAATGGTATAGACACATGGTTAAAAACTTGGAGAATAGTTGCTAGTACGACCAAATCTGCTCATATAACCTTTACACTCCGCCGAGGTGACTGCCCACCCGTTACTTTAGCGAGTGAAATATTACCACATGTAGAACACATAAGGTATCTTGGTATCCATTTGGACCGGCGATTAACCTGGCGAAATCACCTAAACGCTAAAAGAGACGCCATAAATCTCAAATTTCGGCACTTACATTGGCTACTGGGCAGGACCTCAAACTTAACTGCCGAGAATAAACTACTGGTGTACAAGGTGGCCATCAAGCCTATTTGGACATATGGCATCCAACTCTGGGGAAGTGCAAGCCATTCAAATATTGAAATTCTGCAACGTTCGCAGAATTCAATACTAAAAACTATTCTCAAGGCACCATGGTTTATCACCAACGCCGAGGTTCACGAATTTTCAAATCTCCCCACCGTAAGAGAGGAGATTGCAAAATACTGCACAAAGTACAAGTTACGACTCAAAAACCACCCAAATGAACTTGCCCAGAAGCTATTACTAAGTCACACAACCAAACGTTTAAAACGGGCACATGTCTTGGAGCTGGACGAAAAATTCTCCAGCTAATCACTACAAGAAGATATAATTTCTTTCTGCCAGGAGTTGTGGTCTTAATGAAGACCAAACTCGCACGCCAACTACCGTCATCACATCCGATTATAGTAGTACTACTGATTGCGGATAAACATGGAACAAAAAAAAAAAAAAAAAAATTAATGATCTCCCTGAAGTAGTTAAGGACACGCATTGTTTGCTGTTTGCGGATGACCTGAAGTTGTTCCGGCGGGTTAATGAGGTCAAGGACTGCGAACAAATGCAACTAGATATTGATAATGTCGCAAAGTGGAGTTTGAGAAATAAATTGCACTTCAACATCTCAAAGTGTAGCGTAATGTCTTTTACAAGAGCCCAAAGTCTGTTACATTATCAATATCAGCTGGAGAGTGAACCAATGACTCGAGTTTCTTCAGTCCGCGATCTTGGGGTTATTTTTACATCGGAATTGACGTTTGGCCGTCATGTAATAAAAGTATGTGCTAATGCTTATAAAAATTTAGGTTTTATTATTCGTGAAACACGCGACTTTGAGACCACAAGAGCAGTTAGGATATTGTAGTGCTTTAGTGAGAAGTAGGCTGGAAACCAGTGCTATCATATGGAACCCACATGAAGTTAAATATAATCTCATGGTGGAAAAAATGCAGAACAAATTTGCCCGATACTTATACCTTAAACTGTACGGCGTATATCCTTTCTATTCTTTTATGTATCCAACCCTCTTTGTACTAGGGATGGTTGGATACTACAAGCTAGAAGTAAGGAGAAACTTAGCTTTAGCTAAATATGTGTTTCTGGTGCTTCGCGGTAAAGTTTGTAATCCACAGATATTGGAATCTGTAAAATTACAGGTTCCTAATACTATTTTAAGACAAGGACCAAGGAAAAGGCAATTTGAAGTACCATCAGCTCGTACTAATATATTAAAGTTTGCACCTCTGGTAAGAGCTGTGAGGATGCTAAATGATGTAGCTCAACAAATTGACATTTTTACATGTACATTGGCGGAATTCCAAAGGGTGACATTGCATCAGTTGTCTTCAAAGTGACTTCATTGTCGTATTAGGTTTAAACCTGTAAGGACATATTGTAAGTCTTTGTAATAATAAATAAATAAATAAATAAATAAAAAAAGTATAAAAACAGTTGTTTTCTTTTGGTGTCCCTATATACCCTAATAACATCATCATTACACACTGAACTCTACCTAGAAGTAGTTTACTCGTCAAAATAAATCAACAAAAACAATGTGACTATCTTGTTATGTTGAAGAGTTCCTACGTCCACCTTCCGACTTCATCATCACGTCCTAAACACCCACCTACAAATTTAATATAGTACGTGTATAGATTTTGACCATAGATTTTGAAAAATTAAAAAATTAAATTGAATAGTTACCTTATACGTAACTATTTTGTCGCAAGTAAAAAAAATTAAACAATAAAAAAAAAAAAATTACCACCATTTGGCTGGCAGAAGTGGGGGGACAACAAAAATTAGCACTTAAAAGTTTAATAATATTTCACAAACGAATCCCTTAATCAAAAAACCGTCTGAATAATGTTCAGGGTTCATTTAAACAGGGTTACGTCAATACGTGACCTTGGAATGATCATGGATTCCAGTCTATCGTATAATTTATACATTGATCACGTGGTTCGTAAAGCTTTCCGTCAACTCGGATTTATTCTAAGGATTCCTAAACCATTTAAGCAGAATACCTTCACATTAAAAGTTTTATTGTGCCCTACGTTCAATCAATCTCGGATTTTGCTCGCAACGCTTGCATTACTTGGAGTCCTTACTTTGCTTGTCATATTATTGCACGCATAGAGATAATACAAAAGAAATTCAATAAATATATTATAGGGACCTCCGTGTGGTGACGGATTAAGAATACAAATGTCACCGACTGGGGAAGGACCTCCACCTTACAGAAGACCACAGCCAAATGACTACACACAGCAGTGTAGTTGTGTTCCTGTGTGTGAGTACAGGTCTCCAGCGCTCATTTAGGAATGCGTTTTGAAAGATACGTATTCCTATCCCAGGGTTACTTCCATCTTAAAGCCCTGATGTAAAAAAATGGGTTGGCAACACGCAAGTGATACCTCTGGTAATGCAAGCGTCTATAGGCTACGGATACTGCTTAACATCAGGTGGGCCGTATGCTTGTTTGCCACCCAAGTAGTATAAAAAAAAAAAAAAAAAAACCCCTTCTATCCCGAGGGTGTGGTAACAGTCTACTAAGGGAGTAAGTCTAGCAGACAATATCCACCGGAAGAGAGGGAAACCTCGAAATAAAATCCTATTCCAACCCGTGCCCAGCAGTGGGACGTTTATGGGTTGAGATGATGATGATTATAGGGACGCGAACTTGATTAGTTCAAGTAAGGGTGCAGAGTCAATGTAGCCGTTAATAATTTTATATATAATCACGGTAGCTAAGAAATAACGTTTTAGAAAAAACGTGATTTCTTTGCTACTGTGTGATTCTACCATTGTATTGATATCACATATTGATAATATCATACATTAATGATATCATTAATAAGGTCTCAAAACCTTATTTACCGGCCCGCATTTATTTTTCGAATCTCTGCTGGTTTTGAAGACATAAAAACAATAAAAATTGTATACTGCTCGTACGTTCGTAGTTAGGTGACTCCGAACGTACGAGCAGTATAGAACTTTTAAAGAGATTGTGATATACAATGTAACACATCAAACATACAAGTCAAGAGTTAAAAGTATATAAATAAAGTTATTTCCTGTTATTTATTTAGACAAATAGGTATACTAATTCAAAAGCAGTCACCAGGGAATAGATTTGATAGAAGCATATAAAAAGAAACAAAAAGTGTCGAGAAAGATGACGAATAGAAATGACAAATCCGCATTTTTTCTCCTTTCTGTAAGTAAGAGAAGATGGAACTTTTGGCAGCGACTGACATAGTTTGGTAAAAAACTATTGCAGCGATATTGGATGTATCTCACAAAATTATTTTGTATTCCCTCCAAGTGGTCAATATGAATTTTGTAGTTGGGATTCCAGACTACCTCTTGAAGTTATGAACCTACCCTTATACAAATTCAAACAAGCAGTAAAAAATCATCTTTTAAGCAAGGGTTATTACACTATTAATGACTTTCTAAATGATAAAAAGTCATGGGGTTAGTAGTTAATTTTGATATAGAATTATATAAGAATAATAACTACAAATTTGTAAGGAGACGTTTTGTGATAATTATTGACTTTCTATTTAGTTTTTTTTTATTATTATGTCCTGGATTGTCATGCTCACTAAAATGTCATTGCTTGTGGTGTCGTATTGGCCGGGTCATTTCCTTCCCTCTAATATGGCGAAGGAAATGATGGCTGGTCCGTTCGTCATGCTCGTGAACGGGTGCTACTTGGGGTGGCTGGTCAATCTTGGCATGATTTATTTTTAAATAATAAAGATATAGTTTTTAGATTCTTATTAAGAACGCAATGTGATCTCGACACGTTTCTATCTTATACATACAAAAGGATAGGATCCCTCATTGCCATACAGTGGAAAGTTAAATTCATTTTTTTCCCTTCATTGTTTCCTTATTATTTTTTTTTTACTTAAATTTAATTTTGTAATGGGTAATATTGGGTTCCGTCCCTTTTTGTTAACACTAATATTGTAACTCATACCAAATTGTAAATGTTATACTCTGGCAATTAAAAAGTGTGGCCCGAGTTTCTTGCCAATTCTTCTCGAGGCCCAACCATAGTCAGCGAATTGGCTTTAGGAAAAAAAGTATGCTGGCATTTGTTTTTATGACGTTCATAAGTATCATGTATTTGATCTAAATGAATAAATGAGTTTGACTTTGACTTTCAGACTTGTGAACAGTACTCCTGGTACTCCACCTGGAGCTGGAGTACCAGGAGTACTGTTCACAAGTCTGGAATCCCAACTACAATATTTATATTGACCACTTGGAGGGAATACAAAATAATTTTGTGAGATACATCCAATATCGCTGCAATAGTTTTTTACCAAACTATGTCAGTCGCTGCCAAAAGTTCCATCTTCTCTTACTTACAGAAAGGAGAAAAAATGCGGATTTGTCATTTCTATTCGTCATCTTTCTCGACACTTTTTGTTTCTTTTTATATGCTTCTATCAAATCTATTCCCTGGTGACTACTTTTGAATTAGTATACCTATTTGTCTAAATAAATAACAGGAAATAACTTTATTTATATACTTTTAACTCTTGACTTGTATGTTTGATGTGTTACATTGTATATCACAACCTGTTACAATATTACTAACTCTCTGGATTAATTGTACGGGAAATGAAAATTTTTAAGGAACCTAATGTTACAATAACTATTTACAATAGCCTTATACGTAGCATACTGGAATTCTGCAGTCCAGTATGGAATCCTTTTTATCAAGTGCATTCAGATCGAATTGTACGAGTTCAAAAGAGGTTCCTTTATCACCTAAGCTACTCTGATAACAAGTGCCGTAAATTGAACTCATATAAATCTAGATTAAGGCACTATAAAATGAAATCCTTGCAATCTCGTAGAAAAATACTGGAAGTAATTTTTCTATACAAAATAATGCATGGTTCTATTGATTCACCGAAACTATTGGAACAAATAGATATTAGTGTTCCACGTCAGAATAGCAGATTACAAAACCGTAAAACATTTAGCTTACTTCATTGCCGAACTAACATAGGAATTAATTCACCTTTAAACCGTATGCTTCGATTGGCCAATTCCATCGGTTCTATAAATCATGGTGTAGATATATTCACTGGTTCTGTAGCCTCATTTAGATCTAATATAAACAAAATTTTTGAGTGATTTCTTTTTTATTTTTGTTGCCTACTTATATTTTTATTTAAAAAATAACTTATTTTAAACAGCCCATATTGTAAACGTTGATGTTGAGTAAACAGTAAGATATACTCGTATATTAAAATAAATTTGTATTGTGTTAACTCAATTTGCATGTTGTATTCACATCTAGTAGGTATCAATCAGATGTTCTATATTGCAGTGACTATGTTTATTATTGTTAGTGTGATTGAATACCAGTTTTGTGAATTAAATAAAAAAAAAATTGTGTGTGTACCAGAGTACACAGGTAAGAAGTGAAACTTCTTTATCTTAATTCTTCTTAACACTGTGAAGGACAGTGATCGTCTATAGACGTCATGACAATAAAACATCTATTGTGTCTACGTTACTGTCCGCGAAATGCAATGTTTTAATGCATATGTGGACGGATATCTGATAAGTGAACATTGTGGAGGGAGAAAAAGAAAAGCGAAGCGGGCAACAGGTCTCACCTGGCGACGAGTGTCCTCCGGCAACGCGCGGTAGTAGTCGGCGATGAGGAACTCGTGCGGCTCCGGCCACGTGTCCAGCGTCTGCACCGCCACCGACGAGCGCGCGCGGCCCCGGGGCGTGGCCGAGCGAGCGCGCCGGGGCGCCGGGGCCGTGCGCCGCGCCGCCAGGGCCGGCGAGCGGCGCCGCGGGTCCAGCGCGCGCGCGCCCTCGCGCCCCAGCCCCGCGCCCCACGCGTCCGCCCACTCCTCGTCCGCCCCGGCGCGGGTCGTCAGCTCCAGCACTTCGCGGTCCTCCACGTTGAGCGGCTCCGGCGCGAGCGCGTCCGGCGGCGGCGCCGGGCGGCTGGGCTCGGGCCGCGCCACGCCCGCCGGCGGCGGCGCGCCCGCGAACGGCACGGGCGAGTCCGCGGCGCGCCGCTCGTGCGCCACGCGCGCCAGCCGCGCCGCGTACGCGTCGGCCGGCGCCGCGCCCGACGGCGACGTCTCCTTGCGCCGCCCGATGGCGCGCACCGCGCCCGACTCGCCCGGGAAGCGGAACTGGGCGCGCGTCTCGCGGGCCGGCGTGTTCTCCGGCGTCGCCTCCACCGCGGCCTCCGGCGGCTCGGCCGCGTCCGCGTCGGCCGGCAGCGGCGTGTGCGGCGCGGAGTCGGCGCCGCAGCGGTCGCCCAGCGCGAACCACGGCTCGGCGCCGGGCCGCAGCGAGCCCTGCGCGCGCGCCACGTGCGCGCCCGAGCCCGGCGCCGGCGACGCGCGTGCCTGCGCCGCGGGGGCGGGCGGCGCGCTCGCCACCGTCAGCGGGGACGGCGCCGGCTCCTCGGCGCGCGAGTGCAGCGACAGGCGGCGGCACTCGGCCACCACGTCGTGGATCTCGACGCGCGCCCAGCGGCCCGGGTCGGCCTCGCGCAGGCGCGAGCCGGTGACGAGCGCGGGGTGCAGGCGCACGCACTCGGCCAGCGAGGTCACGGCGCGCTCCCAGGCGTCGCGCGGGCCCGCGCCCGCCAGGTCGGCGCCCTGCGCGCGCAGCGCCTCCAGCAGCGTGCAGGGGTGCGTGGCGTAGAGCGCGTGGAACAGCGCGCGCTGGGCCAGCAGCAGGTGCGCGCGCGCCGCGGGCCCGGGCGCCGGCTCGAGCGCGGCGGGCCGCAGCAGCGCGTCCGCCAGGTCGGCGGGGCAGGCGGCGCCCAGCGCGGGCGCGGCGGGCAGCAGCACGGCCAGCGCCAGCAGCGCGTGCAGCAGCGGCAGCGGCTCGCGCTCCTGGCGCGCGGCGCGCAGCAGCTCGCGCGCGAGCGGGTGCGCGGCCAGGCGGTGCAGCCAGGGCGGGCGGCGCGCCACGAGCGGCGCGAGCGCGGCGAGCGCGTGCGCGCGCGCGGGCCGCTCGGCGCGCAGCTGGTCCTGCAGCGCGTCGAGCAGGTGCTTGGCGTGCGCGTCGGGCGCGCGCGCCAGCAGGTCGAGCGCGCGCGCCGAGCCCGTGCGCGCGTGGTAGTGCAGCAGCGCGCGCGTGAGCCAGGGCTCGCGCACGGCCCCGTAGAGCGCGCCCAGCGCGTCGAGCGCGTGCCGGGCGCCGGGCGCGCCGCCCTCGAGCAGCGCGAACACGTCGCCCGCCTCGCACGCCGCCAACATCTCCGACCACCTGCCCGACAAGTACACTCCGTTTCACTGATAACTCTTTAGGTACCGAAACTTCTTTTGCCGAAAACTTGCTGCTTAACATTTTTTCACAAAAATGTAAGTGGAATAAGCGATAAAGAAGCCGGACTTGCATTTTTCATTAAAAGACCTTAAGATATGTGGAGCTATAGATTTAGAAACTATGTAGTTTACACAATGTACATATATGTAAGTTCGAGCTCTCCTCGCTGATGAATCGTCGGAATTATTACGCCTCACACTTTCCTAGTATTATTTATATCCTTATTTTATTTATTTATTTATTCAGGATACAAACTTGGATTTAACTTTAAACTGACCCCCCTTTGATATCTAAAAAATAAAATAGCGTCCTCTGACAAATGCACGCTAAGCCCAAAAAAATGTAACATTTCAATGGCCTATACACCTATGCGGCTATTTTAATGTTGACGTTGCTTGTTGCAAGTAAAAGCTGCCTACTGTCTACTGAGTTTTTGTATTTATTGACTTGCTATAAAAAACTGTGAGAATTTCCTATTGATATAATAATACTTGCTACTAAAATATTAGTCATTGTTGTAACAAGTTGGTTCACGTAATACAACACTACTTATACAGTATCTTGAAAGTTTCATATAACAACTTGTGTTAATTAATAGGGGCTGATTTTGAGAACTCGTCAACTCCCAAAATCAGTTATTGTTTATGTTGGCGACCCCTGTGCGTTGATATAGACCACTTTGGGAATCCCTGGTCTATACGGTACCATAAGCTGCATTACACTTGTATTCGTTTAGAAAACATTGTTTTTTACACTTTAAGGTGTAGCATGAGCGATTCTTACAACTCAAAACTAAGTACCTAGACCATTTTGTTATTTCTGATATTATAATAATATTAACTATTTCTTGGAACCAATGTTAGTGATATTGTTAATGACTCCAGGTCAAAAACACTTTGTTACATTGTTACTAATAAAATCGATATTCTAACTATGTGTTTCATTACTAAAATAGCTTGGGCTCCCCTACTATTGTCAAGGTGTGAACATGGCTTCTAGTCAAATGGAGACTGGCTGCACAGGATCTTCTGTTCTTATATTTGTTACTCAATAAGTAAATTCATCGGCGGCGCAGTATAAATAAATTAAACCTACATTAGATTTTATTATTATTTACTTTTTCCAGTATTTCTTGTTATCAATGTTATGGTTTAGTTCTGGTTATATATATGTTATGGACCAGATGATTAATGCGGGCATTATTTATAATGCACGAGCATTATGAATAATGTCTAGCTTTATCGGGCTAAGTGATTAATTACTATCTTAACTTCATTATTTATCACATTGCACGGTCATTATTATATTGCTACATGATAGTTGGGCAATTTGATAATAAAGCTTTATTTAACGCGGTGCGAGTAAATGTAGTTGTTGCAAAGCCAAAAAGTTGCGTACCTCAAAATGCCATCACAGTGGCAGTTGTTCTAATAAATAAATCTGTTACTTGCTACATATTTTATGATTATTGTTTTCAATTTTGATGTTCTATTTTACTTATATTTTCATTTGACTTTTATTAAGAGAAGATGCTCATTATGCCAAATAATGACTCTGATTTTTTAAACTTTAGTTTATTTTATGTTTTATAATAATAAGTCATTTCTATAAAACAAAGATAATATATGTTGTGATTTTTTTGTTTTAAATTTAATTATATTTTATGTTATATTTTTAATATGACTTTCCTTAAGGTTTAAATGCAAAAACTAGTGGATTTTTAAGGTAGAAGTCCTTCGTAATTAATCCAAATAATGAGTCTGATTATTTAAGTGGTTTAATATTTAATTTATTTTAAGTTAAATGATAATAACAATAATAAAATAGTTATTAAATATGTTTGTATTACTCTGCCCAAAAGGTGATGGGCAATATGTATAGTGCCCGGTCAATTTGATTATTTGAATAATTATTATCAAATTGCACTCTCATATTGGGCATTTTTATAATAACCGGGCATTATGTATACTGCTCAATTTATCACTTGGTCCATAACATATACACCTACTATACTGTGTGTAAAAATACTTAAACAAGATGGTTAATACTCTGAACAACACCATTATCTATTCCTGCTCTTAATACACTGCAGTCTGGAATATGATTTATGGTCAGATTTAGAAAGTTTGGCATGCGCTAACAAAACACTATGATAATTAACTATTTACATAAAATATTTATTGGCTCTTTGTTTACTTAGGTATAATTATGTTTATTCATGTAGTGTTTTAGGTACTTTGAAATCTTCATTAAACTATGATTGTATTACTTCAAATGTATCTACTTTGTATATCTCTGCATCACCATTGAAGGTAGACTGGAGGACATTAAGTCTGCCTATGTACATTATAATAATATGAAGTTTCAATAAATAAATAAATAGCAGCACATGATCTGTCATAGGAATGCCAGCTTGCTCAGGTAGTTGCTGTATCTTGTTCCATTTACAACAATAATGATTTTTTTGTGTTTTCATTTCATTTGTCTGAGTTGCCTGCTGATTATTCTAATGGCTTTAACCTTAAAAGGAATAATGAGTTTGATTCCAAAACTAGTGTATATAAAATATAACAGATTACAGTACAAAGAAACTCTTAAGACATGTCTGATCCACCAACCTGAATTAGGCCAGTCTGTGTGGATCAGGGTGTTAACCCTCTAAGCTCTCTTGATAGAGGAAGGGAGACCTGTGCCATACATATATATGGTAGCTATTATTATTACTATCTACTTACAACTTTTAATAAATATACATAAACACAAATACTTATTGTATTGCACTGCACTTCAATAAAGTCTAACTTAAATTATTCTTCTTTGACTTCATTGACTCTAGCTAGGCCTAGGTAGACATACTATCTATGGCTTTGTGTGGCTATATCTGCAATCATACTTTAGACACAGAGATTAATTCGGTCGGCGTGACAGATTTTGCATTCTCTATACACTCCAAGCAATAGGAACTACGTAGATGCAGTTGTTTTCATGTATACGTACCAATCAGCAGATCGGAGAGAAGATCCCTGAGTCACTGAGGCAGGAGGAATTTTGATGTGTTTACTGCTACCACGGCCAATTTAATAATTGTATCCAAGGGATTGTGCGTATTAATGTACGTTGCGTTTACAATGATTTCAATAAATCCGTTTACAACCGCGACAATACTGCAATTGAATAATTTGTGTTAAGAGCCCGGACGACAAAATATATGGTGTCAAGTTGTCTTCACTCTTCAGTCTTCATTTACTGACAGTGACAGCACAGGGGACAGCTGTCATTGACATATGTAGTCTTGTGTTTTATCCACGAAGTAAATAAATGTATCTTTTATAAAATTCAGTTTAATAAGAGTTTTTGTATAATATTTCCTTTTGTTGTCCTAATGTCCAGATACAAAATACATATTATTATTAGATTGGACAATTAAAATTTTTAGATGCTTGATTATCATTATAATATATTGGAGGTCTGTTGTCACTTGTCATATTCAAACTTTTTTTGTAGGGTACGTCTATTTATATGTCAAAAGTAGCGACATAACCTATTGGAATTTTATATTTCACAATAATTTGAAAAGTTTACAATAAGCATGAAAATGAGTTATTATACACCAACTGAATTTGTATAGTTCAGTCAAGTTTGTTATAAAAAAACTTTTGATATAGTGAATAGTGTAAAAAACTAGTAATGCTCAGAGCCGCCTCTTCAATTTATATAGAGAGCCAGGCGTTCGAATTACTCTCATCGTCAAGAAGAGATGTATTCAAGCGTTTCCGTAAGTATTGTTGTTGAACAACATCTCATCAAACCATAACAATGGTTCATTTTTTAGTTAGTATGTGGTTTTACAAGCGCGAGTGAGATCACGCAGTGTAAGTACGATTACAGCTAAGCCACCTCTTTAATAGACTATTTTCTTTCTTTTTCTTGTTTGCAATAATACTACCTCTATAATGTTATAAATTATCTGTTCTTAGCAGGTATCTGTACTGTCATCACAGCATTTCCAAGTGTCTTTCAATTAATTGAATAAATTGAGGTTACTGAGGAGTTATAATGACTGTCATATTGACTGGCCTGTTGGTTTAGTGGTTAGTGACCATTACTACTAAGCCAGAGGTTGTGGGTTCAATTCCCAATGTCCTGCGTGGACAAGCTATGTATGATACATAAATGTTTGTTCCGAGTGTTGGGTGTACTTTGTGCTCATGAAATGTATGTTTGTACAGTCCCCTGCGACATAGGACTTTAGTTAGTTTAGTTTTTTTTGGTCTTAGTTGTCCTTATCATTGTGATAAGGACAACAAAGACCAAATTGTGGGATATTACAAGTTTGTATTACCTCTTGCAAAGGTGGTCCCATTGTCAGTAACATTAAAAATAATATATAGAGAGACCCTTCCACATGTAGAGCAGTCAAGTGGCGCACAGACACACACGCTCACCACTAACTTGTTGCAGGCACTCGCTCCCTCTCCACGCAGACGTCCACAGCACAGGTACATCACTTATATATATATATTATATACAATACTACATTATATAAGTTTAATGTGAATGATCACACTAACGGTCTTGTTGCTACATTGTATTTATCCAACTCTTTTTACTTTCAAGCATGCAAGGAAAATTAAAAGTTACAAAACGGTAGGTTCATTTTGGTGTCTCTTTTTTGACTACTCAAATATTATTAGATATTAATTTGGTTTCATTTTAGCCAACTTCCAAGAAGCAGGAGGTTCTATGTTCGTCTGTATCAATGTTTATTTTTGTTTTTTCCTTTATTGTATGTACACTTTGGGCCATTCCGACTAAATACCCCCAATAACTGGGTATATATATATATTTTATTCAAGGAAAATATTGTGCACTGATTAAAAACTATATATTTTGTTTGAGTGGATTTACTCTCGAGTTCCAGTTACAAGAGTAATATCTCTAACTGGGCAGGTAAAGAGAGGTAGGGCACTATACTCGCAAGCTTGAGAGTGAAGCCCACGTACATTTTAGTAAAATATTGTGATTACATTGTTATTTGCGTGCAATGAATTGCTAGAAATCATTCATTATAAAAACTGGGTTATTATTAACAATATAAGCAATATTATAATCAAAAGTTTGATAACTGATATAATGAGGTATCACAATATCATGATGAGATGTATGTATGTGGGTAAGATACATAATTATATTAAGTTTCGAAAATGCATAGAAATTATTGGTCTTAATGGAATGACTCGCAAAAACATGCATACGATTATATTCCCTTTGTTGTATGATAGTTCAGGTGCTACGCACAGCGGAACGAGCGAGACAGTATAGCGAGTCTATAGCGGCAGACGGCAACCCAAGTGTTCTGCTTGCAAGGTCTTCAACGCACGTGCGGACGCAATGAAATCTTCTTTCACGTAGCGATTTATAAAACTCACGATGATTGTTTTGTCCTTCGAGTTGAGACGGAATTCTGGATATATAATTGATTTTTGTCTTCTGAATTTGACAAATGACCTTAGTCCCGAGCGTATCGAGTATCTTGAAGAGGTTTTTGCTTTTTTTTCAAGTATACCTTTAATCTCTATATTATTGAGACGCGATCTTTGCTCACTGTTCGATAAAGTTAATTAATTCCTGACACGTTGGTCTCCAGTGACACAAACTTGTGCTCCAGGACATCTATTCGTTTCTCTGCGTCGGTAAGTCTAAACTCTTCGATCTTGTCACTAGTAAACTGACTTGAGATCACCTACTTCTTCTCTCAAACACTTAATGTCTTCCAATACAGTAGCTGAAGTTGGGGCTGGGGACTGTGCACTACACGGTAGGCACTTCCATGCTACTCGTAGTTTGCGTTCGACTCGCACGCTGCACGCAGCCGCCGTCGGCGAACTCATGGTTACAGATTCCCCACTTCATATTAATCCAAAAGACTTTATATTTCAAATCGAAAAAAGGTTAATAATAATATGATACTATTTACGTGTGACTTGGACTACTGACCACATCGGACTGAACTAAACTTTAGAGTTGAAGAAGACTTATTATATGTACCTACATATTAGTATTATTGTGCCATTGATACACTAGTAGTTATGTCGTGTAGATATCTGTATCTGATCTGGAGTCGTCCCGCAGACCGTGCTGATGGCGCCGAGCGGCGGGCAGGCGGCGGGGCGGCGCGCGCCGCACGCGCCCGCGCCCCCGCCGCCGCCGCCCCCGCCGCCGCCGCGCCTCGCCTGGCACGTGGCCGCCACCGCGCTCGCCATCACCGCCTCCGTCAGTGG
Source organism: Trisateles emortualis (assembly GCA_947095525.1). NCBI lineage: Eukaryota > Metazoa > Arthropoda > Insecta > Lepidoptera > Erebidae > Trisateles > Trisateles emortualis. The sequence goes on from OX352747.1 coordinate 17,980,144, forward strand.
GGTGAGTCGTGTCACCGGCTCGCTATATCATTGTGGTTACACCTAGTTCCTACCCACTCACGATGCGATATCGCTTGTTCACAGTTCTACTACTATCGTAAACGCAGCGACGAACACAAGATCGTGCCAGACATGAAGCCTGACCCCGGTGAGTGGCGTGTGTCCCTCACGATACACATCATTAATGCAACTAATATTTTCTATCTTGCTTGCTATACCGTACTAACGGCAGCGGCACTACGCGGCGCGACACGGTGCGGCAGATTTGATGAATTGGTCAACTTTGATGCACAGTGTCGTGGCGCGTAGTTACGGTGCAGCGTAGTGCGTTATACCTCATACAATTACTTACAAAGAATATTTGGTTACGTGTCTCATCGCTCCACTGCCTCCAAGCGTCGCCCAGTGCGGTCCAGTCTTTATTACAACAATGTCAATATCACATACTCGCTAATCAAGTTAGTTATTTTTATCGACCACTAAAAACAGCTTAGCTATCTCTGTTGGCTGACACACACGCTATCGGAGCGGATCACATGTGTGTCACGTGACAAGTGTACGGTAACAATATAGTAATATCGGCGACACAGAGTCGGACGCTTCGGACAAGAGCAGAGAGGAGCCGGAGGTGATCCCGATCCCGAGCTCGGGCGACGCGATCCCCAAGCGCGTGCAGTACCTGCTGGTGGGCGCGGGCACGGCGTCGTTCGCGGCCATGCGCGCCATCCGCTCGGCGCGGCCCGACGCGCAGGTGCTGATGGTGGGCGACGAGCTGGAGCTGCCCTACATGCGCCCGCCGCTCAGCAAGGAGCTGTGGCGCGAGCCCGACCTGGCCGAGCGCGCCGCCGACCCCGACGCGCTCACCTTCCGCCAGTGGAACGGGCGCCGCCGCTCCGTCACGTACGAGCCGGCCGCCTTCTACGCGCCCGTGGAGCGGCTCGAGGCGGGCGGCGGGGCCGCCGTGGCGCGCGGCTGGACCGTGCGGCGCCTGGACGTGGCGCGCCACGAGGCGGAGCTGGCGGCGCCCGGGCGCGCGCCCGTGCGCGTGCTGTACGACAAGTGCCTCGTGGCCACGGGCGTGCGCGCGCGCCGCACCGACGTGCTGCGCGCCGCGGCCGAGGCGGGCCGCGCGCTCACGCTCCGCGGCGTGCGGGACGCGGCGCGCCTCGCGCGCGAGCTGGAGCGCGCCGACGTGCGCCGCGTGGCCGTGCTGGGCGGCGGCTTCCTGGCCGCCGAGCTGTCGGCCGCGCTGGCCGAGCGGCTGCGCGCGCAGGGCCGCGCCGTGCTGCAGCTGTTCCGCGAGCCCGTGCCGCTGGCCGCCGTGCTGCCGCCCTACCTGGCGGCCGAGGCGGCGCGGCGCCTGCGCGAGGCGGGCGTGGCGCTGCTGCCCGCCAGCGAGGTGCTGGCGGCCGAGCCGGGCGCGCGCGGCGTCACGCTGCGCCTGGCGGGCGGCGAGAGCGTGGACGCCGACCTGGTGCTGGAGTGCGTCGGCTCGGAGGTGGACGAGGAGCTGGCGCGCGCCTCGCGCCTGGAGACGCACCCCGAGCTGGGCGGGCTGCTGGTCAACGCCGAGCTGCAGGCGCGCGCCGACGTGTACGCGGCCGGGGACGTGGCCTGCTTCTACGACGTGGTGCTGGGCCGGCGCCGGGTCGAGCACCACGACCACGCGGTGGTGTCGGGCCGGCTGGCCGGAGAGAACATGGCCGCGCTGGCGCCGCCCAAGCACTACACGCACCAGAGCATGTTCTGGAGTGACCTGGGCCCGCAGCTCGGCTACGAGGTACGACGTCGCTAGCCCGCGGCCCTCCCCCCTCCCCTGCGCCCGCGGCCCCACTCACGGACGTCCCCCTTCGGTTCGCAGGCTATAGGTATAATAGACTCGCGGCTTCCCACGGTGGGCGTGTTCTCGGCGGACGCGGTGACCTCCGGCGACAAGGCGCTGGAGTTGGGCGCCGGAGACGCGTCGGCAGCGCCCGAGGCGACGGTGGCGGTGGCGGTCACGGCGGCGGCGCCGGCGCCGGAGCCGATGCTGGTGACGTCGGCACCCGAGCCGGTGATGGTGACGTCGCCAGAGCCGGTGCTGGCGGTGGAGCCGGTGCTAGTGTCGGCGGCGTCCCGCGAGGCGAGCGCGTCCCGGTACGAGCGCGGCGTGGTGTTCTACCTGCGCGACCAGCGCGTGGTGGGCGTGCTGCTGTGGAACCTGTTCAACCGCATGCACGTCGCCAGACAGGTACAATGTGCACTTTTTTTATTTTAGATACATCGCGGGGGTCTTTGTAATAATAATAATAATCATTTAATTCAGTAAATTTTTACATAACCCATAGATAAATACCTTATAGTCTAACATATATATATTATAAAACTTATAACTAAACACTTTTCAACGGCGTCGTGTTACGCTGACTTGTGTTGTGCAATCGTCCACGAAATCGACGATACACTACACCTTTCGGCCAAAACTCTTCTTTGAGAAACATTTCGAGATGTTGAGTCGGCGCTAGCTAGTGTCTTTACAGACATTAATGCACCCCAAGTACACCCAGATTCGGGACAACCATTAAGCGATCTCACAATTCTTTAACAAACCAACCGTGCAGTTATCTCTGCATATACGAGTACATAAAACAACTGTCTACTGACATTTTGTAAGAAGAGCCACGAGCGATGCGACGAGTACCAAGTAGATGTTCTGAGTGAGTGGGGTGTGTGTGCAGGTGCTGGCGCAGGGCGAGTTCGAGGACCTGTTCGAGGTGGCCAAGCTGTTCTCGCTGCACGAGGACGACTGACCACCTGCCGCGTGACCAACTGCGACGCTCGACTGCGACTGAAGCGCATTTATTTATCTGTGACCTTGTACATAACTAATATAAAATTAAACAAACAATCTAGGTATTATGAACATTGTTTTACTACTACCCACCTACTACTTACTAGTACAGGATCCCTCTATAGAACGACCTTCACCAACCTGGTTAATGGATGAAAAGTATTTTACATTCAATTAAATATGTCTATAAATATGTATGGCAAATGGGTTGCCTAAAAATTTTGAGTCCAGAATATGTTTTTTTTTTAAGTATACCGGTGTGATTAATAGACTAATTCCACACCAATCAAAAGTATGAAGCCCATAGAACATGCAAACGTTAGGTTGCCTATAATTTTTTCGTCACAACTCTGGGTTGCCAGGTATACACAGGTATATCGCAAATAGTAACTTGCACCGGTCTGGTTAATGAATGCAAGTTAAATTAAAATAAAGATTATTCCATTACGAACACGGTGGTATAGTGTTGCCTGCGAAAAATCAGTCCAGAATTCCGGTTGCCGAGTTATAAAAAGTGAAATTTTGCTGCGAGTGAATACGTGCGACAGAGGTCCCAGCGAACCATCCCATGTAAGACAAGGCTACACAGCATTGCAGCTGTGTGTAGTTAACTGTAGTTCGTCCAGGGCCCTGTTTAATAAAGCTGACAAACCGACATATATGTCCAAAAATAACTTAATTGTAGAATTGTCGCGCTTAGGCTGTTTAATAAAGGTGACAAATATGTAAAAAATCGACATGAAATCTTTGACATATTTGTCATTTAAACGCAGTCATGCCGCGCGCGCGCTTGCCAACGGTTGGTTATTGAACGTGACGGCGGGTATCGGGAATTTAAAAAAAAAAAAGTCCTCTGTGGTGAAATGTGCGAATTGTAATGTGGTGATTAACGAAGTTTTAGCCTTCGTCCATAATAAAATAGCTGTAATGGACGATGTAAGCATAAGCAGAATATGTTCGAGCGCTTTCTCTGAAAGTGAAATTGTAACGGCGGCAAATTTGTTGTTCGAATCCTTGCCGACAACAAAACGTAAGAGAACAAGAAGGAAGGCCGGAAAAAATGTGCGAGATATAGACGACATCATCTGTCCGATCCGTGAAACCGACTCCGAGGATATCCCAGTCCTCGTGGCTCGCGACCTTGAGAAGTTACCCCCGGTTCTGTTCGACCATGTTGACGTGACGAGGATTTTGAAAGACATTGTTAGGCTAAGGCAAGATCTCGACATGATGAAACAGGACTATGTTACAGTGAAGCAGTTAGACCTTTTGAAAAGTGAGGTGCAGCATCTTTTATCAGATTCGTGTAATGTACCCCATAAGAGGCGCTTATGTCGCAAGACCAGCAAGTTATGATTGTGATAGTAGTCCCATGGGATTACCGCTAGAGTGCAATGAAGGCAATGGTGAATGCTATCAACAAATAAATAACTTAAATTCTGCACTTAAATCCAACTGTAGCAATATTTTTGAGCGTAAGATACCGGAGGGTAGTAGTGAAGCTGCGACGCAAAATAAGCAATGCGATCCTACCGTCGAACTACGAGAAGCGGCAACGATGCCGCGCCAAACGGGTCAGTTGATCGAGTCGCGTGCGTCTCCTTCCGCGCAGCCCGCAGTCGACCCCCCGCCGCCCCCTCACTGCCGCCGTCCCCCGTGGCGACCGGCGGCTGCGATCACCTGCCCCATGCTCGCGACCCGCTGCCTGTGCTATCTAGTCCGGCCGACTGTACTGCGCTGATACCACCACCACTCGACTCGGCAGTGGATAAACATGGAGCCGGCCCTATCGCATCTAAACGGAAATCGTTGGCGGAGATCGTTCGAGAAGGAAAATGGAAGACATATGCCCCGAGTGACCAGTGGGTTCGTGTCCAAAACAGAAGGTCACGAAATAGGTTCGTTGGGAAGCGAGGAAAAGCAATTCCTGAGCCTGGTAGTAATTTTGTGGCAGCGGAAACTAAAGTTCCCATATACATATATAATGTGGCGAAGAGGGTGTCCGTGTGTGACATCCGTACGTACATTATGAAGAAAATTACGAGTCTTACAAAATATTCGTTCCTAAGCGTTCTTTATTAATATTTTTAAGTGATGATTTCTGGCCAAAGGGGGTGGCCTATCGTCGATTTATAAACGTCATCAGACGTGATAAGGAAAATGACCGTGTGACTAGCGAGTATAATATTGACAATTCGAATTTATGAGCAACATCAATTTATTTTATTTTTTTTATTTTATTTATTTTAGAAACATACAGTCTTAAACTAACTTAGGTTACAATTAAAATTAACTAATAGACCAAAAGAGTTCCATATCTAATGACTAATTTAAAAATAATTAGGAAGAATTTATGAGACTTTAATTTAGAATTAAATAATTGTTGTCAACAATTAGGTATTTAATTCTAAATTAAAAATATATAACATACAACAAACAGCTCTAACAGATTATAACTTAATAATTAACATTAGGTACTTATAGGTATTTTATTCTAATCTATTCCACCGTATCTATGATGTCAATAACATTTTTTTGTAGGTGCCCAGTGAAGAAGAGAAAATGTCTATGTTTACTAGATGACCATTATAGTACTTGCAAGTACGCCTTCAAAAGTAGATTTTGAACGTGAAGAGAATTTAGTAAGTTTTAACTGAAAAAATGTGAAGAGTTAAGTAGAATGTGTGCGAAAGCTCTGTCGCTCGGCTGACATTGTGGCGCTGCAGGAGACGTGGTTGCTGCCGCATGACCTCGGGTACTTGGCCGCGATAGACGACGACTTCGCTTGCACGGGTATCTCTGCAGTGGATACCGCGGGTGGGGTCTTACGCGGTAGGCCCTACGGTGGAGTTGTCCTACTGTGGAGAAAAGTTGTGTTTCCGTCGGTAACCGTAGTGAAGTGCAATAGTGTGCGTCTCGCCGCGATAAAAATCGAGCTCAGTGATCGTTCCATCTTGATATTTTCTGTGTATATGCCTACCGAGTCAAATCAAAACTTAGTGGAATTCACAGAGTGTCTCAGTGAAATGACGGCCATCATTGACAGTCACAATGTGGAGTCAGTGTTTATGTTAGGGGACTACAATGCGCATCCCGGTGAGTCATTTGCTACTGAACTTTTAACTTTTTGTGCGGATCAATCATGGTCCTGTATAGACTTGGAATTGATGACGTCTGCGCCAATGATAATCTTGTGGCCTGCGAGAGACCGCAAGACGTGGCGAAGATGGTGAAGATGAGGAGTGACAGGATCGGAATATTGAAAGTAACAGCTCACGACATAAACCCTGCAGGATAAGGATGTAACTTCTGCAACGGCACAGTGTGACGTCATTAGATCGGAAAATGCCGTTATTGTAAAATTAGAATTCGCGACGTATATCCCAGCTCGTGCTCTGTTGTTATGTTGTACTACCTTCCTACGAAAGTGCGCGTTCTGATACTGTTCCTAAACTAGAACGATATCCAACTTGTGTTCTATAACTAATCGGTCTAATTCTGATGTAGCAACCCTATCATTGTGGAGATTTAATTGACCTAACACTAAATTAGCCATTGTGACCCTACCTACCTAGTTAAAGTCCTACCTATCCGTTAATATGAGGTGTTTAAAATAAGCTGTTCTAACTTAAGTTTGTATGAAAGACACTGCTGAGAGCCACATCTATGCTTGCTGGGTTTCTTTAGGCGTTTGCAAGCTACGCACGTAGGTTTGAAATTAGGGGTAAGCTTATCAGGGCAAGCCCGAGTTTCGTGTTCCCCAGCGCAGTTCGCACAAGCAGGTGTTGTACTAGTGCAAAACTTATGTACATGGCCGAATTGTTGACACTTCAGGCAACGTACCACCTCAACGTCATGAATGAACCTACAAGTTGCCCAATCTATAAATACTTTATCTTTAATAGTCGCCAGATGTTTCCTAACTACAGGTTCAACTTCTAATCCTATCCATTTATGCTGCGGATAGCCTTTGTGCTCTTAATGAAATCCTCCTCTTTTATAGGTATTTCATCCTTAATATTCTGGCGATACAAGGCAGTCAAAAAAGTAGACTCCTCCATAGAAATCGGCACATCTTTAATAAGAATACGTGGTCTGCGGCCCTTCGGTTTCTCCAAACGTAGACCCGCTGATTTGATTGCATCTACGGACTGGAGCTTTTGTAGTTGCTTTTCGTTAGCGACACGTAACACGACACCTGACTTTGCTGTCTTCTTAATGCCGACGATCTGAAAACCGTCGTCACTAGGTTTTATTGCTTTCATTAAAGCTTGTTTAGTGGCGGAAGATGACGCGAAATCAGCTGATCGTTCAGTTGTCGGGTAAGCGACAACGCACGGCAGAGGTGGTCGAGACTGCACTGGCGCAGCCGACTTAGGTGGTATACGATGTTTCAACTGGTCCGCATACGTTGGTTTTGACCCACATGTATTTTGCCCACACGATAATGTTTGTTGATTATTTTGAACATTATCTAACTGCCTTTCCATATTTGCTAACTTAGTTTCATTACATGAAGATTTAATGGTCAATAACGAGACAATGCCAGTAAGACGCTGAGTCATGTCCATTATAGACGTCGTATTAGCAACATTAATGCGAGACCCCTGATCGTTCACTAATTCATTGATTTTCGCGAGGTATTCCGTCGCCTGAGTGACCAGCGAGCAATAGTCCTCATCACTTATAATTGACTCATTACTTAGATTATCAGTTTGTCTAGTCTTCATTATTTTCTCTTTTTTTTTTTCATAGTACTTATATATCTTATTTGCTAATTTAACATTTTCAGCATATGCGTGTTTTCACATATTTATATACATTATTTAAAAATGTTACTTTCATCTTATATTACATATTGTGCCGTTGGCGTTTGTTATTTACTTGTTTTGTAGACAATAGTGCTCTTGCTGGAGATACGACGGTGATTTAAATATCTATTAACTCTACGATTTTGTCGTGCGTGTGCGTATGTGTATGTGTGAGCGTGTGTGAGGTATGTGCTTATTTAAAGTTATGTTTAATTTGCTTAGCTGCGGTATCTATATTTAATGTTTTTTATACAAATATTCTAATGTTCTGGTCGTAATTTACTCGTATATATATAATAGCGAGCCGTGACCTGCTGGGGATGCGGAAGAATGCGCGAGCGTCCTCGTGTCCCCGGCGATAGGTCGTCTGAAGGAACACCGTGGCTTTTTAGTCGGTATGCCGGCCTGTGAGACCGGTGAGTCCGACATAACCACCCACCGACGCCCAGGTGGGTGGTATGCGTAACGCATTTTTACCAGGTAAAAAAAAAAAAAAAAAAAAAAAAAAGGTTAGCTTAGGTTCGGGCCGGGCACGCCGCGATTGCGGCGGTAAGTCCCGTGCTCAAAGAGTGGCTGGAGAGGCGTCACGGCGCCCTCACTTTCCGGCTGACGCAGGTACTGACGGGGCACGGGTGCTTCGGGAAGTACCTGTGTCGTATAGGCCGGGAGCAGACGCCCGAGTGTCATCACTGCGGGAACTGCCCCGAGGACACGGCGGTCCACACGCTGGTGGAGTGTCCAGCGTGGGCGGGGCAGCGCGGCGACCTTGGTGCAGCAATAGGGGTGGGCAGCGTCTCGCTCTCTTCCGCAGAGGAGGGCGGGGCTGGACAGTCGGATTCCGACACGTCCAGCCTCCTGTCAGTGAGGAGTGAGATGAGCGTGGGCAGTGGCTTCAGGTCGTGGCTGAAGCGCCCACGCTCATTGCAGAACCCGGGGTCGGAGTCGGCCTCGGGTGACGAGGCCAAATCGATGGTTAGGCCGAAGAAGGGAAAGGGCCAAGGTGCGCTTACTCACGGAAAGTGCGTTGGCCTACACAAGGCCCGCAAGGAGGTAGCCGAGGCAAAGCGTGCTGCTGACAGAGCGTTGGCGGATGCGGAGGCGGAACGCCGGATTGTCGAGGTCACGAAGAGGGTGTCGGTGTCACGCCTGTCAGACATCTCAGACAACGACGTTGAGGGTATGTCGGCAGTGGCGCTTAAGGCGCATATGGTGGAAGCAGTCGATGCCATACGCACCATTGCCCGCGCCTCCAAGAATTTGAAGGGCACTAGCCAGAAGGGGCTGAAGGACGCCGCAACCACCATCGCCGATGCGGCCGAGGCCCTCCTGAGCCGCACCGTCACTGGGGAGGCCAAGCGACTGCAGAGGGAGAATGCCCGCCTGGCTGCTCAGGTCAAGGAGCTCCGAGAGGAGCAAGAGCTCCTGAGGGCGGATATGCAGAAGTTGAGCCGGGAGCGCCCGATGGCAGGAAAAGCCCCGGCCACTGAACCTGTCGCGGAGTCAGAACTGGCTCTCTTAGTGCAGAGGGAACTGGCAAGTTTCAATGCCAGGTTCTCTGTGCTGGAGGGCCGGCTTCTCCGCCCGCCCTTGGCAGCGGACCGACCTAGAGCGGTTCCCCCTCCTCCGGTGGCAAAGACGTTCGCGGCTGTCGTCTCCCGACCGGCCGGCGCTGGCACCTCTAAGCCAGCTAGTGTTACCGCCTCCAAACCTGCTGGTGCTGCCGCATCAAAACCCCGAAAGGTCCCGGTGGCAGGAGGCTCATCGTCGCAAGCCGTTAAAGCTGGAACCGCCGCTCCGGCAGACCCAAAGCCCAATGAGGGCGAATGGGAAACTGTCGGAGCCAAGAAGAAGGCCAAACGCGCGGCCAAGAAGAAGGCTCGGCGTGCCAAGCAAAAAGCTGCTAAGCAGCTCAAGGCAGCGAAGCTTCGCGTCCCTCGGTCGGCTCCAGTAGTACTTACGCTGCAGCCGGCAGCCATCCAGAGGGGCGCCACGTACGCCGAGCTTCTCGCGAAGGCGAAAGCGAAGATTAACCCCCGGGACCTGGGTATACTATCGGGCTTACGGTGTAAGCCCACCCAAACTGGTGCGCGCCTTTTGGAGATCCCCGGCACCACAGCAGGAGAAAAGGCCGACACCCTCGCGGTCAAACTCCGGGAACTCTTCCCGGAGGAGGATGTGACTCTGTCGTGGCCCAAGAGGTGGTCGACGCCGTCGCAAAGGCGGGCGACTGTGCCCCTGCTTTAGTCCGTGCGGGCACGATCCGCGCGGGTCGCAACGGCATGGGCACAGTTGTCGTGTCGTGCCCCGTGGCCGCGGCCAAAGAGGTGGCTGACGGGAAGAGGTTGTTGGTGGGCTGGGTGTCGGCCCAAGTGAAACTTCTACAGGACAGACCTGCAAGGTGCTTCAGGTGCCTAATGACTGGGCACTTAGGAGTGCAGTGCACGTCCCAGGTTGATCGCAGCGATTGCTGCTATCGCTGCGGACAGCAGGGACACAAAGCGGGCACCTGCTCAGAGGCTCCCCGCTGTGCGCTTTGCTCCACAGCAGGTAAGCCGGCGGATCACAGGTTGGGCACTGACGAAGGCAGAGATGGCGCCTCATTTTCAGAGTGGTCCCTCATCGTGGTCGATCAGAAATAATACTCAGTTTACGTAGTATCACTTTGTATTAATAAGATAACGTGTGTAATTAACAATAATAATCAATGATAAATCGGATCTAGACAGATTTAAAACGGAAACGCGACGAGTTCAATACAACATGGCAACGACCGTTCTTGCTCGTGTCTATCACTCGACTGCCTTATCCGCCCGTGCTACAAAACCTTGTAACCTCTTTGACAGCTGACATCTTGTGTTGCCACTGTTGTATTGACCACGCCCAAGTATACTACTTGACGTTTCCGTTACATTAAATTAAATTTATTTAGACTAAATAAAATTGGTATTAATTGAATTAAATTAAATGACGTCTCGGTGTTGACACTGCGACACGGCCATCTTGACAACTCACACGTCCTCGTGTGAAGTATCTGTGAACATGAAAATTTCCCACAGTAAAATGTCTCTTGCTCGGTCTTCCTGACCCACAGATTTACCGCACTAATGAAACAGTTTCACGAAGTAATTAAAATATTTCATTGTAGAAGATAACGAAGTTTCGTAATCACATAAGACAAGTACGAAGAAACATTCAGAGCACACAGACCGTAAAGGAAAATAAATTCATCGTATTTAAAATGTAAACCTTTGAATTAATCCTGATATGCAATACTCTACATGTCACAACTAAGCCTCCATCCGGCTATCACAACTAAGCCTCCATCCGGCTATCACATGGGCTACCTCCATCCGGTACCCACATCACATCACTTTGCCTGCACTTGGCAATCAAATGGGCTGCCTCCATCCGGCACCCAATCACAATAACACACACTGCCTCCATCCGGCATCATCAGCGATTGTTTACATCTCAATGCCAAACGTGCACCACAAATTTTCCTGGCCACACTGTCACGCTGTGGCAAGGAGATGCAAAAATCTGAGCGACTTGCATATCGATCATAATTCACTATACGAAGGTCCCTCCCCTCCGCCTTTCACGAGCAATATTTAAGTCTCTTCCGTCAGGGCTGTCTGTGTCGTCGCAGTTGTCTTTGTTGATCACACCCTTGTTAAGTGTGAGGATCGAACCCACAACACGCCTCACACCGGCAAACAGCACAGCAATCAATCAAGGTTATGCACCAACTGTGCAATTAGATTCTTTGCCGTTTGTGCTTTCATATTTTAATAGGTATCAACTTTGTTTTAAATATCATCAATTAGTTAAAGAGTCAAGGGTCACTCTACGCAGCATGTTAAAAGCTCAAGGGGACTCGCGTCCCTCACAATGTGTACTGTGCAATCTAAAGCTAACTGAGATTCGCTTCGATTGTCACAACTATTAACTAACGTAAATAATGAGTTCATTATCTGAGAAAAACCTTAAGCTTTTCAAAATAGGAGGTCTTAAACTGACTATTTTGTTCTAACTAAGAATGAAAAGCGTTATCAAACTGTAGACGGTGTTTTTTTTTTTTACAAGAGAGAGCTAAGAGCAGAGTGTCACTGATTACTTGATTTATTATCTTAAAATCAACACAATCTAGGTGTTCATATGATTCACGGGTATCCATAGCCCAGCAACCTCCAGTTGCTAAATACGTGCATCCCCACGGGAATCACCCAAGTGACTGCATGACTTCACAGTGCTCTGGCACTGTCCAATCATCATGTAAACCCAACTATGACATTGTGTCATCAACAGTTCTGTCTCATCAAGTTCTTTTAAAAAAAATTCATCAGTCACACTCTTATTTTCTGGCATCGATTACATACACTCTAAGTACTCCCGCTTCTTTACATTAAATTAAAACTGAAAACGGTTTTTTTACAAACTGTCAAAGATAACAATTTAAATGTAACTTCAAAAAAAGTTAACGTAATCAGACAACTCAAGTCCGATAACCAGAGCCATGTACCATTCGTTTCACAAATCAACGTGACTATTTACAAACTATCTCAGCTTTTAATTGACCTCGAGCTACCTCTAATGCCACGACTCTCATAGCCGAACAGCGATCCCATTCGCTCATGTGCGTCCATCTCAATGGACATGTGTGCATCACTCTTTGACTACACATTTCGTTCCTGATAGACCATGACCTCCGCCAGAGCTAAACGCGCACCGCGCACCCACGGACTACTTGAGTTTCCTCAAGAGACACCGATTTCTACCGGGCTACGACTACGTAATAGCTACTGGTATAGTCGACACTTATTTCGGCCATTAGAGCACTACTCGAGTCACACAACAACTTCACTCATAATTATCAATCGGATTACAATGTACTTCTACCCCGAATCTCGACTGGTACATGACCTTCTGGCATTTTTCTCAATCTATCGTGTACGTATTTGCAAGTTCGCGGAATTCAATGCGTATCGAGAACAACTCGGCCTAATGATAAATATTCGCTAATTTGGTTATGCAACAGGTAGAGGGTCTTCCTATCAGTAGACACCACGAGAGAGCTCTGTATAGCTGCGCGACAGCTCTTATAGACGCGATCGATCGCTTGATCTTGTCTGAATGGTACAGACCTATCCTAGGTAATCGTCGGCTGTCTGCACACATAACAGCCTTTGGGCACACGCACGTAGCCACTAAAATAATGCAAAACACATACCATAGGTAGCCGCCATGCGGCAAATGTACATGGTTACCAGAACACGCCATGGTTAGTAGCCATGCGGCAAGCGCACGTCGTTATGCCCTAGCGTGAACCGCTGCTGTTCGGCCGCGTGTGTGCGCTGCTCACTGCTCCACTGCTGCTGTGCCTGCGCGCCCGTGACCTGCTGCTGGCCACCTTGTAGAGACGCCACATGTCGTAGTCCAGCTTGCTAAAAGCCTGTGAACTTCACACCAAATATTAATGGCGCTCATAGCCAAGTGCACTCGCTGTTTGGTAAACGATCAGCGAGTTAAGCTATCAAGGGCTCGGTAACCCTATAGATGGGTATCCGCATAGTGGTATTTCATCTGAGCGTCTACGTGCTTCGGAGGGCACGTTAAAAGTCGGTCCCGACTGTTAACAGTCGTTACATCACGACAAAGGCTTAAATATGGGCGATCCAAGTAACTCTAGCACTAGGTTGGCCACTAACCAAACGATAAGAATAAAACTAAAATATCTACCTCCCTAAAGCTCGGCCGTACCTGACCACATCGCGATCTGACCACATGGTCACGGTGGCTAATCTTGTTAAGGCTTTCCTTCTGCAAGGAAGTTATTATGGTGCACAAGTGTGTGCACAATTTTTTTTTCTATGAGGTCTTAAAAAGTTAGAAAAATAATAAGATTGGTTTGATCTCACCATCGTGTTAATAACAGCGCTTACGAAACAACCCAGCAAGAACGGAGCCATCGACGCTTTGCTGCAGATCCATAACGCTGGCACCATTGCAGCTGCCTCCAGCAGCCAGCGGCAACGTAGTTGCAGGAGACGCATCAGCACCCTCGCAGCGACACCGTAGCTAACGCGCCCATACTCGCCTCACAATGTTGTGACCGCGATGAGCGACGTCGTTTCTCTAATGATGTTACTCGATCTAGAATTTGTTGCATTTATTCGGTTAATATAAAGCTAGAAGGGCTGTGACATTTACGGGTAGCGTGGTTTGGTGACCTGAACACTAATCACGGTTGCTTAAACGCGACTCACTGTTCCTAGAACAATTTCTAATTTTAAAGCTATTGTTAGTCATTCTTACACTTCTTTTTTTTTTTTTTTTTAGATACGCGTGAGCGGAACACTGTGTATTGTAATAGCTTACTAAACAAAATAATTTAAACGATAAAGCTTAAGCAAAATAACTAACTAACCTATGTAGATAGGTACAACACTGTTACAAAGTAAGGTTATGAAATTATAAGCAAATTTCAAAACAATGTTGAATGTTTAACCGTAAGATCACTTATGTACAAGTAAAGTAACAAGCCGAATAACTTTATGAAGGTATACTGTCGCCACAAATTAAGATTATAAAATTATCAGTTACAAAATATAAGGTTATAAAATTATAAGCAAATTGCAAAACAATGTTTAATGTTTGACCGTGATGTCACTAATGTATTCTTTCCTGAACAGAACAAGCTAAATAACTTAGGTACACTGTAGCCACAAAGTAAGATTATAAAATTATCAGCCAATAGCAAAGCAATGTTAAAAGTATACCTGAAAGTACCTACATTAACGTAACCTTTCTAAAGTCAAACAAATTGGAACGTACTCACCAGATAATTTCCAACGAATACTTTACCACATAATCTAATTAGTAAGGATGCAACAATTGCATAATTGTTGTAACTGTTCGTACACTCCAGTAATACAAACACTTTTCACAGCTATTCACGTGGTGCTCACTCGTTGAGCTACTATCGTAACCAGCACCGCTAACTATTGCACACCACGCACGTGGTTAGCAATCTGACAGGTTGGGATCAAATCCCAGCAGCGTAATCTTTTGCGGCGGTGATGATTTCAATAACGAGAACGTAGTTCGCCAGTGGGCTTATCGCACTTCTGATGACGAAGGCAGAGATGGCGCCTCATTTTCAGAGTGGTCCCTCATCGTGGTCGATCAGAAATAATACTCAGTTAACGTAGTATCACTTTGTATTAATAAGATAACGTGTGTAATTAACAATAATAATCAATGATAAATCGGATCTAGACAGATTTAAAACGGAAACGCGACGAGTTCAATACAACATGGCAACGACCGTTCTTGCTCGTGTCTATCACTCGACTGCCTTATCCGCCCGTGCTACAAAACCTTGTAACCTCTTTGACAGCTGACATCTTGTGTTGCCACTGTTGTATTGACCACGCCCAAGTATACTACTTGACGTTTCCGTTACATTAAATTAAATTTATTTAGACTAAATAAAATTGGTATTAATTGAATTAAATTAAATGACGTCTCGGTGTTGACACTGCGACAGGCACAAAAGCCTGTGTCGCGCCGGCAGTCAAACCAAAGGGCAAAGCCCCGGCGGGTGAGGCCTCCAAGAAGACCAAAGCGGCTGCTGCAAATGTTTCGCGCGCTCCAGTGGAGGAAACGGAAATGGACCTTCAATAATGGCCCATCTCCGTTTCCTCCAAGGGAATATTAACCACTGTGCCAGGGCTCAGGATCTCCTCCTGCAGACCATGGCGCAGTGGCAAATCAGTGTTGCCGTTGTGGCCGAGCCGTATTTCGTCCCCACCCGGGATGACTGGGTGGGTGACCTGGACGGCTCGGTCACCATTGTGTTGTCTGCGGCTGCCGGAGCCCCGTCCCTTAACACCATCTCGAGGGAACGGGGCTGCGTTGCTGTTCGTCTTGGGGAGGTGGCCGTCGTAGGGGTTTACTTTTCCCCCAACCGTTCTCTCGCCGACTTTGAGGGCTTCCTCAACATCTTGGGCACCGTCGTCGCTCGATGCCAACCTCACCCGGTTCTCGTCCTCGGGGACTTCAATGCCAAATCCACGGCTTGGGGTTCCCCGGCTACGGACGTAAGGGGTGGGGTACTCGAGGAGTGGGCCGTGGAACAAGGCCTGCTCGTTCTGAACCAGGGTGTCGCGCACACGTGCGTGCGTCAGCAGGGCGGGTCAATAGTTGACCTGACTTTTGCGAGCCCTGCACTAGCACGCCGTGTCCTAGACTGGCGCGTCATCGAGGAGGTGGAGACGTTGTCGGACCACCTTTACATCCGGTTTGACGTCTCTGCCCAGACCTCTGGCGTCCCAGTCAGAGCGGCCCCTGGGAGGAACAGTCCGCGTTGGGCATTGAAACATTTGGATCGGGAGGCGCTCCTGGAGGCCTCCATCGCTCAGGCCTGGGGTGAAGCCCTGGACCGGCCTCACGACATCGAGGTGGAGGCCGAGTGGTTCCAGGAAGCGATGACGCAAATATGCGACGCGGCGATGCCTCGGGTTCGCACTAGACCTGCGAGGCGACAGGTGTACTGGTGGACGGAAGACATCGCTCATTTACGGAGCGATTGTGTGGTGGCCCGTCGCCAGTACACCAGGTACCGCAGAAGGCGTCGCCGCCCTCCCGATGCTATGGCCAGGGAGGCAGAGCTATACGAGGTGTATAGAGCGGCCAAGAAGGCCCTACAACTGGCAATCAAGCGGGCCAAGGTTCAGGCCCGCGAAGAGTTGCTGGCGACTCTGGACCGAGATCCATGGGGACGCCCATACCGCATGGTAAGGGGCAAACTCCGCCCTTGGGCGCCCCCTCTGTCCCAGAGTCTCCAGCCCCAGTTGTTGGAGGAGGTGGTGGTCGCTCTGTTCCCTGACAGGCCGGAGCACCCTCCTCCACCTATGGTTCTGCCTTCCATGGCTTCCAACGCGGACAACGACGACGTGCCCGAAGTGACCCGGGTAGAGTTGCAGTCAGCAGTGCAACGGCTTAAAGCCAAAAACACCGCCCCAGGGCCCGACGGCATTCCAGGCCGTGCGTGGGTCCTGGCGATTCAGGAGCTTGGGCCCCGACTGTTAGGGCTCCTCAGTGCTTGCTTAGAGGAGGGCCGATTTCCGATGTCGTGGAAAACTGGCAAGATGGTCCTCCTCAAAAAGGAGGGGCGCCCGGCGGACTCTCCGTCCGCCTACCGGCCCATAGTATTGCTGGACGAGGTGGCGAAACTCTTCGAGAGAGTCATCGCCGACCGCCTCGTCGCACATATCAGTGTAGTGGGTCCGGATCTGGCGGACAACCAATATGGTTTCCGCCAGGGGCGCTCCACCGTGCACGCAATTCTGCGTGTGAGGAGCCTGGCGGAGGAAGCATTGTCCCGGGGCGAGGTGGTGCTGGCGGTGTCACTCGACATCGCCAACGCGTTTAACACCTTGCCTTGGAGTTGCGTAAAGGAGGCACTCGCGTACCATCGAGTGCCGTCCTACCTCCGCCGCATTGTCGGGGCTTATTTAAGCCACAGAGCGGTGATCTACCCGGGTCAAACCGGTTGGGGTCGGCGGGAAATGACATGCGGTGTTCCACAGGGATCGGTCCTTGGACCGCTCCTGTGGAACATCGGATATAATTGGGTGTTACGCGGCGTATTGCTCCCGGGTGTCGTCGTGACCTGTTATGCTGACGACACCCTAGTTACGTCGCGTGGGCACAACTTTCGCCATGCGGCGATAGTAGCGACAACTGGTGTCGCGCAGGTCGTGGGTAGGATCCGGCGGTTGGGTCTCGAGGTGGATCTGAGCAAGTCGGAGGCCGTGTGTTTTCACGGTCCCCGGAACGGGCCACCTCCGGGCTCCCACATTATGGTAGGAGGTGTTCGCATCGGCGTCGAGTCGACACTTAAATACCTTGGTCTTGTCCTCGATAGCCGGTGGAACTTTAGGGAACATTTCCGACGTTTGGCCCCCAAACTTATGGGCGCCGCGGGCGCTCTCTCGCGGCTCTTGCCCAATCTTGGGGGTCCGAACGCCTCCTGCCGGAGGCTCTACGCGGGGATCGTGCGGTCAATGGCCCTATATGGAGCTCCCATTTGGGCCGGTAACCTGGCGGCCGATAACGTTGCGTCTCTGCGCAAACCACAGCGCGCAATGGCCGTCAGGATTATCCGCGGGTACCGCACGGTCTCGTTTGAGGCGGCGAGCCTCCTCCCGGATCCCCCCCCTGGGACCTGGAGGCAAAGGTCCTTGCGTCAATGTTTTGTTGGCGCGAGGATGCGTTGGCGCAGGGCCTGCTTCCGCTGCCCCGAGAGGTCGGGGCACAGAGGTCCCAGGGGAGGAGGTAGGTTAGGTTAGGTTAGGTAGCCGCGTCGTTTGACACCTCTCCCGCCCGGATCGGACGACTCTAAAACTAAAAATCGTAATTCTTTAGATTCCGGCCCTAAGGAAATCCACCTTAGGGGTACAAACATTGAATATCGAAAGTTCGTCGAAGCGAAAACCATCTAGGTATTCCACCGGTTATAGATAGGTTAGGAGTAGGATAGACCGTTATCACTCGTTTAGCTGATCCCAGTGAGACAGAACTTTTAATTTTCCAACTTTAACTTCATTTTTTAATTAAATTCTATTCAATTTGCAGTTTTTTAATAGTTTCCGATTTTCTATAACCATTCTGCGTGTAAATTCCAACGGAATTTCAGTGTTTTATTTCGAGGAAGGTGTGCCGCGTCTGGGAGCGCATCCCCGCCGCCGCTGCGCCATCTGAAACACCAAAAAGTGGATAAAACACTGTTTTTCTATACATTTTTAATAAAAAATACAGTTTTTTCCAAATTTAAATTTAACAGGACCCCTGGCGGCGCCCAGGATAGTGTCGTAATACAGTATTTTAATAGCCGCGTCGTTTGACACCTCTCCCGCCCGGATCGGACGACTCTAAAACTAAAAATCGAAATTCTTTAGATTCCGGCCCTAAGGAAATCCACCTTAGGGGTACAAACATTGAATATTGAAAGTTCGTCGAAGCGAAAACCATCTAGGTATTCCACCGGTTATAGATAGGTTAGGAGTAGGATAGACCGTTATCACTCGTTTAGCTGATCCCAGTGAGACAGAACTTTTAATTTTCCAACTTTAACTTCATTTTTTAATTAAATTCTATTCAATTTGCAGTTTTTTAATAGTTTCCGATTTTCTATAACCATTCTGCGTGTAAATTCCAACGGAATTTCAGTGTTTTATTTCGAGGAAGGTGTGCCGCGTCTGGGAGCGCATCCCCGCCGCCGCTGCGCCATCTGAAACACCAAAAAGTAGATAAAACACTGTTTTTCTATACATTTTTAATAAAAAATACAGTTTTTTCCAAATTTAAATTTAACAGGACCCCTGGCGGCGCCCAGGATAGTGTCGTAATACAGTATTTTAATAGCCGCGTCGTTTGACACCTCTCCCGCCCGGATCGGACGACTCTAAAACTAAAAAATCGTAAATAATTTTTCTCGCGAAAATGGGTCCGCCGTAGCTTGCCTTAAGTAGCTATGGCTTCCCGTCTGCCTTCGGCGAGTGACGGCTTGGGTGAGTACACCCGTCCCGTCACCCGCAGCCGAATCCTGCCCACTAACAGTGACGACCGCGTCGACAGTGTGGCAGCCGAGTTGGTGCCGGCAGCGCTTCCTAGCGCACCGGTGACCCGGAAAGCGATACGGGCGGTTCCCAAGCCCAGCACGACAGAAACCTCGTGCGGTATTAGGGAACTGGAGACTCCCGCCTCCTCTTGCGTCGTGTCGGGCGGGGGCAACGACCCCGTCAGCAGATGCGGACGAGTGTCTCTGGATGACCGCATGGTCAGAGGGACGGTGGAGCCAGTGCCAACCGCGCCTCCCAGTGCCAGGAAGGCTACGCAGGCGGTTTCAAAGACCATCCGCACCGAGGAAGAAGATGCCCAAGACCTTGAGCAGGCCCTCTTGGACATCTGTGATCCCTCGGTAGCGCCCGCTAAACTGCGGTCAAAGGTAGGCCTGCCCCGCTTGGAGCAGCTGGCGGCGGAGATGCACCTGCATCCCACAGCCGACTTGGGCTCCAGAGCGCTGGAGTGCCTAGCGACCGTGGAGAAAGTCACGGACAGGTCGAAGAACATGAAGGGCGAATTTATACACGCCCTCAGAGTGGCTGTCCGTGGCGCGTCCGCGGCCGTGACGGAACTCCAGGGGAGGACCGTCACGGGTTCACTGGAGCGGGAAAACTGCGAGCTCCGCTCCCGGGTCACCTCGCTGGAGTCCCGAGTGGCCGCCCTCTCGGCGGAGCTGGAGCGTCTCCGCAGACCAGAGGTGCCGACACCAATGTCCCCAGTGAGAACGGATCCTGAGTGGTTCAGAGAGACTACGTCCCCACGGACAAGCAGTCCGTCCTCCGCCTCACGCGCCACCACCACGCAACCATGCGATTCGTCGGCCGCCGCTGACTTGGCGGCTTCCACGACAGACCACCGGCCTATGGAGCTGCGTCAGAAGGTGCCCGCCGAACGCGCCACTCGTTCCTCGCCGAAGCGAAGGCGAAACAAGAAGAAGAGCGACCCGAGTGGCCACATGTACAAGGCTTCAGGAAGGGAAGGAGCGGACCCCTTCCCCGCCCTAACGCAACCAGGGCCTTCCACACGCGCAAAGACCCCGACGCCCGCCCCACCTACTCCAGAGGGGACCCACGAGTTGCCCTGGACGACGGTCCTGGGCCGAAAAGCAAAGAAGAAGACAGAGGAAGCAAAGCCCGCGGATAGGAGGCCTCAAAAGCCTAAGCCCTCTCCCTTGCCGCGCCCGCCCTCCACCTCGGCGGTTACCATCACCCTACCACCGGGGTCCACATCCTCCCTAGCCGAGGTGATGAGGGTGGCCAGGGCGAAGGTAGTCTTGGCCGATATCGGCATTGCCGAAGGCCTCCGTCCAAAAAGAGCTGTCACGGGAGGTCTTCTCCTTAGAATCCCAGGGTCAGACAGCTCCGGCAAAGCGGAGGCCTTGGCAGACAGCCTGCGGGCGGCTCTAGTTGGCACCGATGCCATAGTGGCTTGCCCGACCAAAACCGCGGAACTCAGGGTGCGCGGCCTTGACGACTCCGTAGACAGCGCCGAGGTCGCTGCCGCCATCTGCGCCTCGGGTGGCTGCGTCACAGATGACGTCAAGGTCGGTGAGATCCGTTTCTCCGCGGCCGGGCTCGGCACGGCGTGGGTTCGGTGTCCTCTAATAGCCGCCCGTAAAATCCTTGTGACCGGCAAGATGCGCGTGGGCTGGACGGTCGCCCGGGTGGAGGCCCTGGCACCACGCCCGCTGCAATGCTTCCGCTGCCTCGAAGTGGGCCACGTTAAGGCCCAATGTAAGAGCGCCATGGACCGGAGCGCGCTCTGTTACTCGTGCGGTGGACTCGGCCACAAGGCCCGGGAGTGCCCCGAGCGCGCCCCACAATGTCCGGTATGTATAGACCTGGGCCGACCCGCGGACCACAGGCTAGGCAGCGGACGCTGCAATGCGCCCAAAACTAAGAGCGGCCGGGCACGCCGCGCACCCCGCGCAGCCGCTCCCGCAACTCAACCTGCGGCGAGAAATGACGACGCTGGACCCATCCCCGGTCCGGCAGAGGATGCAGTGCCGGCGGTACATTCTTTCCCCCCCACATAGTCCTGCAGGGTAACATCAACCACTGCCGCGCAGCGCAAGATCTGCTGATGCAGACGCTCACGGAGCAGTCGGTTGCCCTGGCAGTGGTGGCGGAGCCCTACCGCGTCCCGGACCACCCCAGGTGGTTCGGGTCAGACGGGAACTCCATCGCCATGTACTGGTCGGGGGGGACGAGGGACCCGCACTGCACCCTCATACATAAAGGGCCGGGGTTCGTCATTGTCGAGTGGGGTCCGGCGATCGTCGCGGTGGCGACACTCAGCGACGCTGGTGTCTGCGTCAGCTCGACCGCGACCTACTCACGGCCGCTGCCCACGTAGTGGACTGGTCGGCGGAAGAGGAGGGCGTCCCGGAGAACCCTCAAGCACAAGCGACCTGGTTGCGAGAGGCCATGACCGGAATCTGCGACGTGGCGATGCCCCGCAGCATTCCTGGTAAAAAGAGAGGCGCGCTTTACTGGTGGTCGCCTGACATAGCGCGCCTCCGAACAGAATACGTCGCTGCCCGCCGACGCTTCCAGCGAGTCAGAAGACGCCGGAGAGCCGGAGAACATGAGACCGCCGCAGCGCACCGGGCATACAGGGCCGCCTCGAAGGCATTATCTATCGCCATCGCGGACGCCAAGGCTCGGTCCTGGAACGAGCTCATCGAGGGATTGGACAGGGACCCTTGGGGGCGCCCATACAAAATGGTAATGGGCAAGCTCAAACCGTGGGTCCCTCCCCTGACGCAATCCCTGAACCCGGAGTTCGTGGGTGGGGTGGTAGACACCCTCTTCCCAAGGGACCAGGAAGATCCCCCGACCCCGCCGCCACTGTCGGACCAACCCTGGAACGACCATCTCGACGTGACGGAGGGTGAACTGGACCGAGCCGTGAAGCGACTCGCAGCCCGGAACACTGCCCCGGGCCCAGACGGGATTCCGGGACGGGCCTGGGTAGTAGCACTCGCGGTCTTAGGGGACAGGCTGAGGTGGCTGTTCACCGGCTGCCTCCGTAGTGGCGT
Source organism: Trisateles emortualis (assembly GCA_947095525.1). Lineage (NCBI taxonomy): Eukaryota > Metazoa > Arthropoda > Insecta > Lepidoptera > Erebidae > Trisateles > Trisateles emortualis. Next base: position 18,002,456 of record OX352747.1, read on the forward strand.
GTTCCCAACCGGCTGGAAGGAGGCCGATCTAGTTCTAATAAAGAAGGACGGCAGGGCCGCAGACTCTCCCTCGGCGTTCCGACCAATTTGCTTGCTGGATGAGGCGGGAAAGCTCTTCGAGCGTGTCATCGCCGCCCGTCTCAGCGAGCACCTGTCGCGCACTGGCCCCGATCTATCGGACTGCCAGTTCGGCTTCCGGCAGGGGCGATCGACGCTGGACGCGATCAAGCGCGTCCGCACCCTGTCGGAGCAGACAGTACGGGGGGGTGGAGTGGCGTTGGCCGTCAGTCTTGACATCGTCAACGCCTTCAACTCCCTCCCATGGCAGGCGATTAGAGGGGCACTGGTCCATCATAATGTGCCCCTCTACCTGCACCGGGTCATCGGGGCGTATTTGCGCGACAGGACCATTCGGTACACGGGTCGGGACGGTAACCTGCACCAGAGGGAGATCAACTGCGGGGTTCCCCAGGGTTCCGTTTTAGGACCCCTGCTATGGAACCTTGCATACGATGCGGTCCTGCGGATCGGCCTCCCCCCCGGAGTGAGTGTCGTCTGCTACGCGGACGACACTCTGGTACTGGCCCGGGGGGCCGAGTTTCAAGAAACTCTTCGGCTCGGCGAACAAGGTGTGGCAAGGGTGATCGGGGCCATCGGCAGCCTAGGTCTTCGTGTGGCACCGCACAAAACGGAGGCGATGTGGTTCCACGGCCTACGCCGCGGGTTGGAACCACCCACCCACGTCGCCAGAGTAGGCGATGCGGAGGTGGAGGTGGGGCGCCACATGAAGTACCTGGGCCTTACTCTGGACGGCCGGTGGTCCTTTAAAGAACATTTCGAGCGTCTGGCTCCGAAGGTGCAACGAGCGGCGGGGGCCCTTCAGAGGCTTCTGCCTAACCTCGGGGGCCCCCGGGAAGAGGTTCGCCGCCTCTACGGTGGAGTGGTGCGATCGATGGCCCTCTATGGGGCGCCCGTCTGGTCAGATCGACTGACGAGCACCTCCCGCTGCAGAGCTATTCTGAACAGCCTGCAGCGCGTGGCGGCCATCAGGATCGCGCGCGGTTACCGCACCATATCGTTTGAGGCGGCGACGCTCCTGGCGCGTCTACCGCCCTTTGACATCTTGGCGGGCGTGGACGCTAGCGTCTACGACGAGACTCACGCCCGTTGGGAGGGCCGGGAGGACACGGTAGCACCGAGCCAGACGCTCAGTGAATTCAGACGAGACACGCACAAATTGGCTCTCGCCCGATGGCAGAGTAGGCTCAGAGAGCCAAAAAATCTGCGACAGCGCATTGTGAGCGCAATCCTTCCAAACTTTGAGAAGTGGATAGGAAGGAAAACAGGCAAAGTAACTTTTCACTTGACCCAGATACTCACCGGTCACGGCTGTTTTGGTGAGTATCTGAGCAGGATAGGGAGGCAAGAGACGGCTCACTGCCACCACTGCCCAAGCGACCTAGACTCCGCCCAACACACGGTCGAAAACTGCCCAGCGTGGGAGACCGAGCGGCGGGTCCTGGTCGCTATAATCGGTCAAGACTTGTCCCCTCCAGCTGTAGTAAGGAAGATGCTGGAGGGGAACACTAATTGGGATGCTGTGGTCTCCTTCTGTGAAGCTGTAATGCTTCAGAAAGAGACCGCCGAGCGGGATCGCGAACGCGCCGATCCCACTCGCAGAAGAGGAAGACGCCGTGGCGGCGAAAACGGCCGCCTCTAACCGGACGGATCACCTCGGGACCCGAATGCGGTCAGAGAAGGGTCCTCTGACTGCGGTCCCGGGAAGACAGTGGACTGTTGTGGCGCAGTCCGCTGTGTCGGCATGTCACAGGCCGACAACGGGAGGGCACACACAAGCCCTCCCCGAGACTGAGTCTCATACCAGAGACGGGCGCAATGGGGTACACCGGAGCAGCATACCCGCGTTCCCGGAGTACCCTGTTAAGCGCCGAGGATGGCCACCGAAGGTGGTTTTAGTGGGTGCAAGCCCCACATAACCACGCCGACGACCCCCTTGCGGCGTGGTATGCGTTAGGCATTTCCCCTTCGATAAAAAAAAAAAAAAAAAAAAAAAGGTTAGGTTAGGTTAGGTTAGGTTAGGTTAGGTTAGGTTAGGTTAGGTTTTTTTTTTTTTTTAATAATGGAAGCACAATTATTGTGCTCCCTCCAGTTGAACCTGGGACGGGGAGTCTCAGACCTTATTTACTTTGGCTTTGTTACAAGTTAATTGATTTAAAATTTAAAATGTGGAAAGTTCTAGTGTGTTTGTTTCTAAATATTGTTTTACCCGATCTCTGCACCGGAGTGCAGATTTGTTACAAAAATACAAGACTTAGTTTTGTCTTTTTCCAACTATCTTTTCACTCCGATGCAGATGCCGACTAGTATAAAATTTGAGGCTAATTTAATGCGGACAACTAACAGAAAATTAACGAATAAAATAGATGACCAGGACCACCAAGAACACACGTTTAACTTATTTTTTACCTTGCCTATTTGACCATTCTGCTTCGGTCGCATCCCAGCGGCCTGCCTCAACGCGCTGCCAATCGCTTCTTCGCTAACGAAGAAGTCTACTACACTTATATGTCTCTGGCGAACATTTCTTACAATGTGGTCCAAGAGACCAGACAGAGGTGAGTTCCTTGTTCTGCGACGTGAGGAATTGTTGAATCGTTTGGGATACGACCGATGCAGTGTAAGCTGCCTTTCCGACGTGTCTATAGCCCATAGCTTCATCTCCTTTGTTACTGGCTCTCGCACTGGGACCACCTTAGCAGTAGGCCACTGCTGACCTTGCCAAGGTGTCCCATTTCCTTCGGACCGGGCACACTGCGTCAAAGGCGTTGTGACTGACTGCTGCCAGTTTCGCTCTCTCGCAGTTGCTGCACTTGGGGGTCCCCCCCGCAAGGTTCTCCGCACACTCACTCTTGCGATGAGATCCCCCACAGTGACTGCAGAGGTCTTCTGGCTCTTGGCAGAGTTTCTTTGTGTGCCCGTACCCTAGGCAGCGAGAGCACTGTACTATCGGGGATTGATCCTCCACCTTGACGCGCTGAAGGTCGACGCGTAAGGTCCCCGCCTCGGTAGCTCTTTGCCATATAGTGGCAGATGTTGTGACCACTATATGACAAGTGTGTGGGTTCCTGGTCTTTTTCCGGTACTTTATTTGTAGCCGATCTTCCTCTTTGTCGAGGCCGTGAAAAACAAAGCCGTTCTGATTTCTTAGCGCCCCGACGATTTCCTCATCACTGTGGATCACCAGGACGCCTCTGAGGATCAGAAGGGGATCCTTGTTCTTCACTTCCTCGACCAAGAGGTGCCCCGCGCTTTCCAGCCTTTCTCTAACTCTAACCCTTTCTTCTTTAGTTCTGCATCCCATGATTACTTTGCTCGCTTTCGCCTTTCTTATCCTCTCGACTTCTATACCTCCCTCTTTAGCATTTACTGCTTTCCTAATTTTCTCCATAACCTCCTCTCCCGTCTCCAACTCATCCTTAGAGGTCACTACGATGGAGTGCAGCGCCGAGTGTACCCGGGGTTCCCCACCGGACTTGCCCGCCGCTACACTGGCGTAAGTGACCCTTTCTATATCCATAGCTTTCTCGTTAGGTTAGGTTAGGTTAGGTTAGGTTAGGTTAGGTTAGGTTAGGTTAGGTTTTTTTTTTTTTTTGTAGATGCACCCGTCATCACAGGGTGTTGTGCCTTATTTCCTCTATCATAAAGACAGAGCCATTTTTACATCGCTTTCATGCTTCTTATCTTGGATGGGATGGGTTTTTTATTTCTTTTAAAACTCTTATACAATTTTTCTTACACAATCTATATCTATACTGAACTAGGCATTATCCAATTTCTGAACAAATTTTACATATACTATTGTGGCTATTACTATATTCTACTGACATGATATTAATGCTACTTACAATCTAATATATTTTAATCTCTATTTCTATCCTTATGCTATTCTTAATTATACTCTATTATAATTAAGTAACATAACTTATGATCTATTTATTCCTATTTATTACTACTTTTAAAATTTTTATAGCGTATGCTAAGAATATGGGTCTTTGCTTTTTGTCCGCCATCATGACAGAAAAGTTTTTGGGGACAATATCTGTGTTTAAGCTTTGTTGTATTGAGTACCTATCGTGCATGTGTATTGGACATTCCGTGAGTATGTGCAGGATAGTCTCTGAAGCGTTGGGGTCACAGGCGCACGATGGACTCTCCTTGCACTTGAATCGGTTCAAGTACTCTGAGAGCCCACCGTGCCCTGTCATCAGCTGTGTGGTGTGGTTAGAGACCTCGATGTTTCCAATTATTCTGTAAGCCGCGATCGCGTCCGGCAGGAAAAGTTTTGTAACTCCGGCTGTTTCTCCGGACCGGTATCTCCGATTCCACTCGTCCAGCGAGTCCATACGGATTTTTCGCTTGACAAATGAAATCGGACACAGGTCGTAGTCCGGCCTCTTTTTTAATTTTAATGCCGCTTCTTTTGCCAGTTGGTCGGCTCTTTCGTTTCCCGCCAACCCAGCGTGTGCCTTAATCCAGAACAAGGAGACACTCTTGTTCTGGTTGAGATTGCAGTATCGGATGGTGTCCCTTACCTCCATCGCTAGGGGGTGGCGGGAACCGTAATTGGTGACGGTTTGAAGCGCGGCCATGGAGTCGCTAAAGATACCGAAGGAGGCCGCGCTGAGCCCGCGGATCCGTCGAGTCGCTTCGCATATGGCCAGGAGCTCCGCCTGGTAAACGGTGCAGTAGGACGGCAAAGCAAGTTTGAGGGCCTTGGTTTCGGTCTCGCTATTCCATATGGATAGCGCAGCCCCAACCCTGCCCTCAATCTTACTGCCGTCGGTGAAAATTCTCACGTCTAGGTGGTCTTGTGTGTTGTATTGTTCCTCGTTCACCAGACTGGCGAACTCCAGGTCCATATGTTCTGCGGGATGAGGATCATCCTTTGCTGGGGCCATTCGCTCGACCTCCCCGCCACCAGGTGTTGTCTGGGATAGTCCTCTTTTAGCTTCGTAAAGCGAAGCCGCCTCTCTAACACGGAGGTCGAGAGGAAGTATCCCAGCCAACACCAGTGCCGAGTTTAGGGAGACCGTGCGGTAGGCCTTACACAGTTTCTGGGCGAATCCGCGTTGCACAGCACCTAGACTCCCCCGCGCTCCCAGCTTCTCCACAGCTGGTGCCCAGGCACTCGCGGCGTACGTAAGAAAAAGTCACTTTTTGTTATCTCTACTGCTAGGGCTCGTAAGGCAAGGAAGAACAAGCCCAAGCACGGCCCAATTTGGTCACCAGGAACGGCTACAGATGCACGTGAAGTTTTTCAAGATGGCGTCCGCGCTAATTTCAGACCGAGATTGCAGCCGAACCAGTGGTCCTAGCCAGGCCGTTCTTGGGTTCGCCTTTGATGGAAGGTCCTTGCGAATAAGTTTATTGAACTTTCAGGATGTCGAAATCCTGAAACCTGAAAAAGGCTGAAACTTTCAGGGTCCCACAGCCGTCAACTCCCAATCACTCCACCGAAAACCCCGTTCCTCTAGGACAGCCAGAAGCCGAGCTCCGTCAACCCAAAGCAGTCGCCAGAGACCAGGCTGGTTTCCTGGCAAACCAGGGTGGCACGGATCTCAGCTCCCAGAAGTGCTAGGATGATGGGAGAGGTCTTCAGTTGTTTGTCCCGGGAAGGAGACGGTGCGCAGACTACCTGTATGTTTTTCCCGTTTCAGGTTTCAGAAATAATATTACAAAATACAAAAATGTGTATAAAAATTTAAATACTTGTCTTAAAATTCTGAAAAATTTGAATTAAGCTAATGGTATAGTCAGTAATAATTTGGAATATTTATAATTTTGAAAATGTAGCTATTTGAGGGACCTCGTGGTCTGAAAAATTATTTAAAAATTTATAATTTGAAAACTACTAGCTAAAATTTACTGAAATTTTGTAAACACTTAAAACTAAATAAAGTCTAACTAAATACTAAATAAAATTAATAGGTTCTCGATCTTGATCTCGAATGGCTTCGGTTCAAAGTTTTACAAGTTCTTAAATGTCGAATAAAATTACATATATTAAATTTTCAGACCTGAAAATTTTTTCCGGAGGTCCTCCTTGATGTCCCCTTGCAGGGCCGGTGTCAAAACTTTTCCAGCCGCGCTGGATCGTTGACCACGTGGCCACGTGGTTTTCACTATTTTGCCTATAAGTTCTCGAATTCAGGAGCGAAAATTCTGCAATTCGGTAGTCTTTTGATGGTCACTAATTAGCTTCGACCCACACTTAAAAAAGTGGGGGTCGTTACTTTAAATTCTGTGTAAATCACGTTTTAAATTGTAAAATTCACAAAAACCACGTGTTAATTTTTGTTTTTCACTTTTGTTTGCTTTGCACAATTAACGTGGCACTTTCACACAACTGCACTGCAATCCATACACGATTCCGCAACTTTTGAGGTAAAACACGGCAAAATCGGTTCACTTTTTCCACTGTTACGAATTTTTAAAAGCGGAGCTTTAACAAAACGATGCGTTCTCGAGTGCGGCGGGATAGCGACTGGTTAGGTTAGGTTAGGTTAGGTTAGGTTAGGTTAGGTTTTTTTTTTTTTTTTTTTTTTAAAGTGGTACACAGCTTACTGTGCACCTTCGCTGGATCCAGGGACTCTAGGTCTCTGACCTTGTTTGCCGTTTTTAACATATTCTTTTGCCAGACCTTATTTTGTGGGTACAAGGGAGGGGTGTTTATTATAACGTTGTTAGTTTTTCTTTATATTTTGCTGGAGCCCTGTCCTGTCGGGTCGGGACTCGTTGATTTGTCTTTGCATTCTATGAATTCAATTTTTGAAGAGCTTGGTTCCGCATCATAGTGCAGAACGAGCTGCAAAAGTACAAGACATCAGTTTTGCCATTTTAGAGTCGCATGTGCTACTATGGTGCGGAACAAGCTATTGCAAAGAGATGCTGTATCCTTGCTGTGGATGCATTTGTAGGCCCGCTGCCCACACGACCAAACACGTTGTTTCCTAAAAAACATGCAAGTTGATACCTCGCTATTGACAGGGGTTTTTGGTTGCCAAATCCGCTCAGGCCGACATTCAAGCCCGACCACAGCGCGTTTCCAATAACCCTCTTGGAACCAAGAGAGTTTGCGGTTTCTTTTCTCTGGCATGCATTGCTTATAATGCTGTCCAAGAGACAAAGTCCTGCATATCCGGCATTGTACTGTGGTATGGGGATGCTGTTTTTGGGATGCGGCCTGAGCAGATTTTTCAACCCGACTGCTAACCGATTCCACCGGCCCTTTTCTCGGGGCACTGTCTCCCGCTGTGGGACCACCTTAGCAGTATGCCACTGCTGACCTTGCCAAGGTGTCCCACTTCCGCCTTATTGGGCATACTGCATCGAAGGCGTTGTGTGCCGTATCAGCACACTCCGCCCTCTTACAGTTGCAACATGTGGGGGACCCCCCCGCAATCTTCTGCTCACACTTGTCCTTCCGATGAGGTCCCCCACAGTGGCTGCAGACGTCCTCCGTGTCCGTGCAGTATCTCTTTGTGTGCCCATAGGCTAAGCATCGAGAGCACTGGACCAGAGGCGAGTGGTCTTCAACTTTGACCCGCTGGAGGTCAATATGAACGGATCCGGAATCCGTTAGGTGACCCCATATACAAGGTGACACCTTCACCACTATATGGGCCACCAACGGATTCCGAGTCTTTTTGCGATATCGGACCTCCATCCGGTCATCGTCGCCGCTGATGTCCTTAAGGAGGTGCTTGTTCTGTGCCCTTAAGGCACAAAGCACCTCCTCGTCCGTATTGTAATTCATGACGTCCTTAAGGACGATCAGCGGATCTCTGTTCCTAATGCTCTCGAAGCTTAGATCTTGTCCTGATTTTATTAACTTTCCTTTGATTTTCTCCAGCTCATCCTCTGATGCACATCCCAGTATTACTTTTTGATCCTTAACCTTTCTGATCCTGTCCACCTTCAAGCCCTCCTTCACAGCCTCTGTTGCCTTTCTAAGCTTTTCTACTACTTGGTCACTGGTGTCCATTTCATCGCTGGACTTAATGACAATGGAGTGCAGGGCCGCAGGCCCCGAAGGTCGGAACTTCGGTAGCCCGGCCACTACACCCGCATAGGACACCGGTGCTTTCTTCAATTCCTCTCTTAGGTTTTCCATTTCCTTTTTATTTTCCTGTAGTAGTTTACCGTGTTCTTCCAGCTTGCTTATTAAAACTCCGTGTTGTGTATTTTCCGTGTCGCTGTGTATTTCCATTTCCTTTCCGTTGGGCTTGTTCTCTGGATCCTTTGGTACCCTAACTCTAACCTTTCCACTATGTTCTTCGTCGGACTCCTTCACTAATTTAAATAGGCGTTCGATTGCCTGCAGCACGTCATTTTTGATGTCTGTGCGGAGGTTCCGGCTGTTGTTGAGCTGCAACTTTGCCTTCATCAAGCAGGCCTTAGCCTCCGCAGTGCGGCTTGGGTATTTTAGCTCCTTGGTGACCGTGAGCGGGTCCACCCTGTTTTTCGGTGCAGTTATGTTTTTAGTGGGGGAAGTCGAAGGTCTCAGCTTCGACTCGATCTCCCCCACACTACGCCTGACCTGCGTGGTACCACTCCCGGACGCCACAGGTGCAGCCTTTGACGACGTGCTGGGCTCCTTAGGGGGGGTGCGGATGCCGAACATAGTGGGTTGCCGAATAAATAATCACAATAATTGTATAGAATAAAATAAATTAATTGGGGTATAATATTATTATAATGTGTATAAAAACAAAGGTATAAAAACAATAAAAGTGTATATGGTAAAAGTGTCAAAATGTATATAGTGTAATCTAGACGATACAGCAACTAAATAAAACGATACAACACCTAAATAAACGACACAACACTTAAATAAAACGTCACAACACTTAAAAAGAACTTCACAACACTTAAATAAAACGTCACAATGATTATCAAAGTCAATAAAAAATATCGTAAGACGATACAAAGTCAAAAACCGATGTCGAAATTTTTCACGTTTTACCTGTCCCTATGGAAAATTTCAAGTTGCTTACTGTCGTAAACGCTATAGGGCGGGTGGGCGTGATTTTTTATATTTCCAGTGACCCGATCAGAACGGGAGGGGTGTCAATCGACGCGGCTAGTCAAATGCTATATTCTTACACTATCCTGGGCGCCGCCAGGGGTCCTGGTGAATTTAAATTTTGAAAAAACTGTAAATTTAATGCCAAAATGTATGGAAATTCAGTGTTCTATCTACTTTTTTATGTTTCAGATGGCGCAGCGGCGACGGGGTTGCGTTCCCAGACGCGGCACACCTTCCTCGAAATAAAGCACTGAAATTCAGTAAAGGTTTAGAAGTAAAATGTTAAGAAAAAATTCGGAAACTAACAAAAAAGTACAAAATATACGGAATTCTATGAAAAAATACAAATTATGTGTCAAATAGGGTGTTTTATTCCTCGGGGCGCAGCCAAGAGGGTGTCTAATGTCAATACTAGTCCTAAACTATCATAAAACAACACAAAACCAAAAAAGTTTTCGTCTAGGACAAAGATAGATTTTTGATGTACGTACCCCTAAGGTAGATTTCTTGAGAGTCGGAATCCCAAATTTTTCGATTTTTATATTTCCAGTGACCCGATCAGAACGGGAGGGGTGTCAATCGACGCGGCTAGTCAAATGCTATATTCTTACACTATCCTGGGCGCCGCCAGGGGTCCTGGTGAATTTAAATTTTGAAAAAACTGTAAATTTAATGCCAAAATGTATGGAAATTCAGTGTTCTATCTACTTTTTTATGTTTCAGATGGCGCAGCGGCGACGGGGTTGCGTTGCCAGACGCGGCACACCTTCCTCGAAATAAAGCACTGAAATTCAGTAAAGGTTTAGAAGTAAAATGTTAAGAAAAAATTCGGAAACTAACAAAAAAGTACAAAATATACGGAATTCTATGAAAAAATACAAATTATGTGTCAAATAGGGTGTTTTATTCCTCGGGGCGCAGCCAAGAGGGTGTCTAATGTCAATACTAGTCCTAAACTATCATAAAACAACACAAAACCAAAAAAGTTTTCGTCTAGGACAAAGATAGATTTTTGATGTACGTACCCCTAAGGTAGATTTCTTGAGAGTCGGAATCCCAAATTTTTCGATTTTTATATTTCCAGTGACCCGATCAGAACGGGAGGGGTGTCAATCGACGCGGCTAGTCAAATGCTATATTCTTACACTATCCTGGGCGCCGCCAGGGGTCCTGGTGAATTTAAATTTTGAAAAAACTGTAAATTTAATGCCAAAATGTATGGAAATTCAGTGTTCTATCTACTTTTTTATGTTTCAGATGGCGCAGCGGCGACGGGGTTGCGTTCCCAGACGCGGCACACCTTCCTCGAAATAAAGCACTGAAATTCAGTAAAGGTTTAGAAGTAAAATGTTAAGAAAAAATTCGGAAACTAACAAAAAAGTACAAAATATACGGAATTCTATGAAAAAATACAAATTATGTGTCAAATAGGGTGTTTTATTCCTCGGGGCGCAGCCAAGAGGGTGTCTAATGTCAATACTAGTCCTAAACTATCATAAAACAACACAAAACCAAAAAAGTTTTCGTCTAGGACAAAGATGGGTTAGGTTAGGTTAGGTTAGGTTAGGTTAGGTTAGGTTAGGTTAGGTTAGGTTAGGTTAGGTTTTTTTTTTTTTTTTTAATTTGCACAGAGGGTTTTTCCCTGTGCTACTTTTGCTCCAGGGACTCGAGGTCTCTGACTTTGTTTATGTATTTTGATTTTTAACTATGTTTTGATTTTTGTTTGTTAGTGTTTATGCTTTATAATTTTACGCAGATTTAGATCAGAATATTTTAACTGTTTCTTATTTATGTATATTTCTATAAAATGATTTTACTTTAATAATAACTTTATCCAACTCACTTTACAGACCAGTCCAGTTAGTCAAAAATACCTTTCTCTGCTGTGATTTGAGTCGCTACAATTGTCTTTTCAGTTTTGATTGTTTCCGCGAATTCCTCAAAACTCAGCTCAACTTTACCTAAGACGCGTCTTTTCCGTACCACTTGTATACAAGATAAATATAAACTAAAATATATTGGCTTATATACATTTTCCTATCTATTTTTGACCACCAGACCTGAATATGTAAAGCTTGTTGGATGCTGCTCTCTGTGTTTATTTTAATTTTTAAATTTTTTGTGATTTTCAATAATTGCCTAATATAAACTTTGATTGTTTTCAGCATGCTCATGTTTGTATTTGCTCGGCTCATACATTCCTTATTTTGTTTTGGTTTAGTTGCCGTCTTGATATTGTAAATTCGTTCTTCCATTTTCGATCTTTTCTGCCCTGATCTACCATCACTAGCTTTGACCATAGTAATCGGTTGATAATCTTTACGATTGTCTGCGTTTTCCTCGATTAACCACTGTGCTGTGTGTGGTAGTTTTTCGGGTACGGTGATCCAAGTGAGTACGAGGGAAGCGCAACCTGTATTTGTGATCACTTGCAACCTGAACGTGGTGTTTTCGACAACCAAGAAGCTATTGGTGGGTATGGAGCCGTTAGCAATATGCTACCGTAGCTCTTGCCAAGTAGTCCCACTTTTGACGTACCGGACACGCGCTGTCAAAGGCGTTGTGCTCGGTATTTGGGTGCTTTGCCGCTAAGCAATTTCTGCATGTCGGTTTCTCATTTGCTACCCGAACTTGACATTCGGTTCGCAAATGAGGACCGCCGCAGTGTGAGCACAGGTCTTCTTTTTCCGAGCACAGCCTTCGACCGTGTCCGAATCCGAGACACCGAGTACACTGGACCAACGGCGACTGGTCGTATAAACGCACCCGCTGGAGGTCCACGTGTATTCGACCCGCGTCAGTCAGTCTTCGCCAGACTGGGGGAGACACCTGAAGGACCACATGGTTTTCTAGTGGATTCCTAGACTTTTTCCGGTATTTAACCGAAACACGGAACTCTTCCTCAGGTATATCCCCCAGCAGGTGGCCGTTTTGGTTCCTGATGGCCTTCACGATGTCCTCGTTGGAGTTATACGCCAGCAAGTCCATCGCGATGACCATCGGGTCCTTGTGGACGGCTTCTTCCACTCTCAATTTTTCGTTCGACGCCTTGATCTTATCCGACACCTTAGTTAGTTCCTCTCTGGTGTAACAGCCGACAACCACCTTCTGGTCCCTCGCTTTGCGAAGTCGGTCGACTCTTACACCAGAGGTCTTAGCGTCGACAGCCGTGCGGATCCTCTCTATTACCTGGGCGCTGGTGTCCATTGCATCCGGTTAGGTTAGGTTAGGTTAGGTTAGGTTAGGTTAGGTTAGGTTAGGTTAGGTTAGGTTAGGTTAGGTTAGGTTAGGTTAGGTTAGGTTAGGTTAGGTTAGGTTAGGTTAGGTTAGGTTAGGTTAGGTTAGGTTAGGTTAGGTTAGGTTAGGTTAGGTTAGGTTAGGTTAGGTTAGGTTAGGTTAGGTTAGGTTAGGTTAGGTTAGGTTAGGTTAGGTTAGGTTAGGTTAGGTTAGGTTAGGTTAGGTTAGGTTAGGTTAGGTTAGGTTAGGTTAGGTTAGGTTAGGTTAGGTTAGGTTAGGTTAGTTAGGTTAGGTTAGGTTAGGTTAGGTTAGGTTAGGTTAGGTTAGGTTAGGTTAGGTTAGGTTAGGTTAGGTTAGGTTAGGTTAGGTTAGGTTAGGTTAGGTTAGGTTAGGTTAGGTTAGGTTAGGTTAGGTTAGGTTAGGTTAGGTTAGGTTAGGTTAGGTTAGGTTAGGTTAGGTTAGGTTAGGTTAGGTTAGGTTAGGTTAGGTTAGGTTAGGTTAGGTTAGGTTAGGTTAGGTTAGGTTAGGTTAGGTTAGGTTAGGTTAGGTTAGGTTAGGTTAGGTTAGGTTAGGTTAGGTTAGGTTAGGTTAGGTTAGGTTAGGTTAGGTTAGGTTAGGTTAGGTTAGGTTAGGTTAGGTTAGGTTAGGTTAGGTTAGGTTAGGTTAGGTTAGGTTAGGTTAGGTTAGGTTAGGTTAGGTTAGGTTAGGTTAGGTTAGGTTAGGTTAGGTTAGGTTAGGTTAGGTTAGGTTAGGTTAGGTTAGGTTAGGTTAGGTTAGGTTAGGTTAGGTTAGGTTAGGTTAGGTTAGGTTAGGTTAGGTTAGGTTAGGTTAGGTTAGGTTAGGTTAGGTTAGGTTAGGTTAGGTTAGGTTAGGTTAGGTTAGGTTAGGTTAGGTTAGGTTAGGTTAGGTTAGGTTAGGTTAGGTTAGGTTAGGTTAGGTTAGGTTAGGTTAGGTTAGGTTAGGTTAGGTTAGGTTAGGTTAGGTTAGGTTAGGTTAGGTTAGGTTAGGTTAGGTTAGGTTAGGTTAGGTTAGGTTAGGTTAGGTTAGGTTAGGTTAGGTTAGGTTAGGTTAGGTTAGGTTAGGTTAGGTTAGGTTAGGTTAGGTTAGGTTAGGTTAGGTTAGGTTAGGTTAGGTTAGGTTAGGTTAGGTTAGGTTAGGTTAGGTTAGGTTAGGTTAGGTTAGGTTAGGTTAGGTTAGGTTAGGTTAGGTTAGGTTAGGTTAGGTTAGGTTAGGTTAGGTTAGGTTAGGTTAGGTTAGGTTAGGTTAGGTTAGGTTAGGTTAGGTTAGGTTAGGTTAGGTTAGGTTAGGTTAGGTTAGGTTAGGTTAGGTTAGGTTAGGTTAGGTTAGGTTAGGTTAGGTTAGGTTAGGTTAGGTTAGGTTAGGTTAGGTTAGGTTAGGTTAGGTTAGGTTAGGTTAGGTTAGGTTAGGTTAGGTTAGGTTAGGTTAGGTTAGGTTAGGTTAGGTTAGGTTAGGTTAGGTTAGGTTAGGTTAGGTTAGGTTAGGTTAGGTTAGGTTAGGTTAGGTTAGGTTAGGTTAGGTTAGGTTAGGTTAGGTTAGGTTAGGTTAGGTTAGGTTAGGTTAGGTTAGGTTAGGTTAGGTTAGGTTAGGTTAGGTTAGGTTAGGTTAGGTTAGGTTAGGTTAGGTTAGGTTAGGTTAGGTTAGGTTAGGTTAGGTTAGGTTAGGTTAGGTTAGGTTAGGTTAGGTTAGGTTAGGTTAGGTTAGGTTAGGTTAGGTTAGGTTAGGTTAGGTTAGGTTAGGTTAGGTTAGGTTAGGTTAGGTTAGGTTAGGTTAGGTTAGGTTAGGTTAGGTTAGGTTAGGTTAGGTTAGGTTAGGTTAGGTTAGGTTAGGTTAGGTTAGGTTAGGTTAGGTTAGGTTAGGTTAGGTTAGGTTAGGTTAGGTTAGGTTAGGTTAGGTTAGGTTAGGTTAGGTTAGGTTAGGTTAGGTTAGGTTAGGTTAGGTTAGGTTAGGTTAGGTTAGGTTAGGTTAGGTTAGGTTAGGTTAGGTTAGGTTAGGTTAGGTTAGGTTAGGTTAGGTTAGGTTAGGTTAGGTTAGGTTAGGTTAGGTTAGGTTAGGTTAGGTTAGGTTAGGTTAGGTTAGGTTAGGTTAGGTTAGGTTAGGTTAGGTTAGGTTAGGTTAGGTTAGGTTAGGTTAGGTTAGGTTAGGTTAGGTTAGGTTAGGTTAGGTTAGGTTAGGTTAGGTTAGGTTAGGTTAGGTTAGGTTAGGTTAGGTTAGGTTAGGTTAGGTTAGGTTAGGTTAGGTTAGGTTAGGTTAGGTTAGGTTAGGTTAGGTTAGGTTAGGTTAGGTTAGGTTAGGTTAGGTTAGGTTAGGTTAGGTTAGGTTAGGTTAGGTTAGGTTAGGTTAGGTTAGGTTAGGTTAGGTTAGGTTAGGTTAGGTTAGGTTAGGTTAGGTTAGGTTAGGTTAGGTTAGGTTAGGTTAGGTTAGGTTAGGTTAGGTTAGGTTAGGTTAGGTTAGGTTAGGTTAGGTTAGGTTAGGTTAGGTTAGGTTAGGTTAGGTTAGGTTAGGTTAGGTTAGGTTAGGTTAGGTTAGGTTAGGTTAGGTTAGGTTAGGTTAGGTTAGGTTAGGTTAGGTTAGGTTAGGTTAGGTTAGGTTAGGTTAGGTTAGGTTAGGTTAGGTTAGGTTAGGTTAGGTTAGGTTAGGTTAGGTTAGGTTAGGTTAGGTTAGGTTAGGTTAGGTTAGGTTAGGTTAGGTTAGGTTAGGTTAGGTTAGGTTAGGTTAGGTTAGGTTAGGTTAGGTTAGGTTAGGTTAGGTTAGGTTAGGTTAGGTTAGGTTAGGTTAGGTTAGGTTAGGTTAGGTTAGGTTAGGTTAGGTTAGGTTAGGTTAGGTTAGGTTAGGTTAGGTTAGGTTAGGTTAGGTTAGGTTAGGTTAGGTTAGGTTAGGTTAGGTTAGGTTAGGTTAGGTTAGGTTAGGTTAGGTTAGGTTAGGTTAGGTTAGGTTAGGTTAGGTTAGGTTAGGTTAGGTTAGGTTAGGTTAGGTTAGGTTAGGTTAGGTTAGGTTAGGTTAGGTTAGGTTAGGTTAGGTTAGGTTAGGTTAGGTTAGGTTAGGTTAGGTTAGGTTAGGTTAGGTTAGGTTAGGTTAGGTTAGGTTAGGTTAGGTTAGGTTAGGTTAGGTTAGGTTAGGTTAGGTTAGGTTAGGTTAGGTTAGGTTAGGTTAGGTTAGGTTAGGTTAGGTTAGGTTAGGTTAGGTTAGGTTAGGTTAGGTTAGGTTAGGTTAGGTTAGGTTAGGTTAGGTTAGGTTAGGTTAGGTTAGGTTAGGTTAGGTTAGGTTAGGTTAGGTTAGGTTAGGTTAGGTTAGGTTAGGTTAGGTTAGGTTAGGTTAGGTTAGGTTAGGTTAGGTTAGGTTAGGTTAGGTTAGGTTAGGTTAGGTTAGGTTAGGTTAGGTTAGGTTAGGTTAGGTTAGGTTAGGTTAGGTTAGGTTAGGTTAGGTTAGGTTAGGTTAGGTTAGGTTAGGTTAGGTTAGGTTAGGTTAGGTTAGGTTAGGTTAGGTTAGGTTAGGTTAGGTTAGGTTAGGTTAGGTTAGGTTAGGTTAGGTTAGGTTAGGTTAGGTTAGGTTAGGTTAGGTTAGGTTAGGTTAGGTTAGGTTAGGTTAGGTTAGGTTAGGTTAGGTTAGGTTAGGTTAGGTTAGGTTAGGTTAGGTTAGGTTAGGTTAGGTTAGGTTAGGTTAGGTTAGGTTAGGTTAGGTTAGGTTAGGTTAGGTTAGGTTAGGTTAGGTTAGGTTAGGTTAGGTTAGGTTAGGTTAGGTTAGGTTAGGTTAGGTTAGGTTAGGTTAGGTTAGGTTAGGTTAGGTTAGGTTAGGTTAGGTTAGGTTAGGTTAGGTTAGGTTAGGTTAGGTTAGGTTAGGTTAGGTTAGGTTAGGTTAGGTTAGGTTAGGTTAGGTTAGGTTAGGTTAGGTTAGGTTAGGTTAGGTTAGGTTAGGTTAGGTTAGGTTAGGTTAGGTTAGGTTAGGTTAGGTTAGGTTAGGTTAGGTTAGGTTAGGTTAGGTTAGGTTAGGTTAGGTTAGGTTAGGTTAGGTTAGGTTAGGTTAGGTTAGGTTAGGTTAGGTTAGGTTAGGTTAGGTTAGGTTAGGTTAGGTTAGGTTAGGTTAGGTTAGGTTAGGTTAGGTTAGGTTAGGTTAGGTTAGGTTAGGTTAGGTTAGGTTAGGTTAGGTTAGGTTAGGTTAGGTTAGGTTAGGTTAGGTTAGGTTAGGTTAGGTTAGGTTAGGTTAGGTTAGGTTAGGTTAGGTTAGGTTAGGTTAGGTTAGGTTAGGTTAGGTTAGGTTAGGTTAGGTTAGGTTAGGTTAGGTTAGGTTAGGTTAGGTTAGGTTAGGTTAGGTTAGGTTAGGTTAGGTTAGGTTAGGTTAGGTTAGGTTAGGTTAGGTTAGGTTAGGTTAGGTTAGGTTAGGTTAGGTTAGGTTAGGTTAGGTTAGGTTAGGTTAGGTTAGGTTAGGTTAGGTTAGGTTAGGTTAGGTTAGGTTAGGTTAGGTTAGGTTAGGTTAGGTTAGGTTAGGTTAGGTTAGGTTAGGTTAGGTTAGGTTAGGTTAGGTTAGGTTAGGTTAGGTTAGGTTAGGTTAGGTTAGGTTAGGTTAGGTTAGGTTAGGTTAGGTTAGGTTAGGTTAGGTTAGGTTAGGTTAGGTTAGGTTAGGTTAGGTTAGGTTAGGTTAGGTTAGGTTAGGTTAGGTTAGGTTAGGTTAGGTTAGGTTAGGTTAGGTTAGGTTAGGTTAGGTTAGGTTAGGTTAGGTTAGGTTAGGTTAGGTTAGGTTAGGTTAGGTTAGGTTAGGTTAGGTTAGGTTAGGTTAGGTTAGGTTAGGTTAGGTTAGGTTAGGTTAGGTTAGGTTAGGTTAGGTTAGGTTAGGTTAGGTTAGGTTAGGTTAGGTTAGGTTAGGTTAGGTTAGGTTAGGTTAGGTTAGGTTAGGTTAGGTTAGGTTAGGTTAGGTTAGGTTAGGTTAGGTTAGGTTAGGTTAGGTTAGGTTAGGTTAGGTTAGGTTAGGTTAGGTTAGGTTAGGTTAGGTTAGGTTAGGTTAGGTTAGGTTAGGTTAGGTTAGGTTAGGTTAGGTTAGGTTAGGTTAGGTTAGGTTAGGTTAGGTTAGGTTAGGTTAGGTTAGGTTAGGTTAGGTTAGGTTAGGTTAGGTTAGGTTAGGTTAGGTTAGGTTAGGTTAGGTTAGGTTAGGTTAGGTTAGGTTAGGTTAGGTTAGGTTAGGTTAGGTTAGGTTAGGTTAGGTTAGGTTAGGTTAGGTTAGGTTAGGTTAGGTTAGGTTAGGTTAGGTTAGGTTAGGTTAGGTTAGGTTAGGTTAGGTTAGGTTAGGTTAGGTTAGGTTAGGTTAGGTTAGGTTAGGTTAGGTTAGGTTAGGTTAGGTTAGGTTAGGTTAGGTTAGGTTAGGTTAGGTTAGGTTAGGTTAGGTTAGGTTAGGTTAGGTTAGGTTAGGTTAGGTTAGGTTAGGTTAGGTTAGGTTAGGTTAGGTTAGGTTAGGTTAGGTTAGGTTAGGTTAGGTTAGGTTAGGTTAGGTTAGGTTAGGTTAGGTTAGGTTAGGTTAGGTTAGGTTAGGTTAGGTTAGGTTAGGTTAGGTTAGGTTAGGTTAGGTTAGGTTAGGTTAGGTTAGGTTAGGTTAGGTTAGGTTAGGTTAGGTTAGGTTAGGTTAGGTTAGGTTAGGTTAGGTTAGGTTAGGTTAGGTTAGGTTAGGTTAGGTTAGGTTAGGTTAGGTTAGGTTAGGTTAGGTTAGGTTAGGTTAGGTTAGGTTAGGTTAGGTTAGGTTAGGTTAGGTTAGGTTAGGTTAGGTTAGGTTAGGTTAGGTTAGGTTAGGTTAGGTTAGGTTAGGTTAGGTTAGGTTAGGTTAGGTTAGGTTAGGTTAGGTTAGGTTAGGTTAGGTTAGGTTAGGTTAGGTTAGGTTAGGTTAGGTTAGGTTAGGTTAGGTTAGGTTAGGTTAGGTTAGGTTAGGTTAGGTTAGGTTAGGTTAGGTTAGGTTAGGTTAGGTTAGGTTAGGTTAGGTTAGGTTAGGTTAGGTTAGGTTAGGTTAGGTTAGGTTAGGTTAGGTTAGGTTAGGTTAGGTTAGGTTAGGTTAGGTTAGGTTAGGTTAGGTTAGGTTAGGTTAGGTTAGGTTAGGTTAGGTTAGGTTAGGTTAGGTTAGGTTAGGTTAGGTTAGGTTAGGTTAGGTTAGGTTAGGTTAGGTTAGGTTAGGTTAGGTTAGGTTAGGTTAGGTTAGGTTAGGTTAGGTTAGGTTAGGTTAGGTTAGGTTAGGTTAGGTTAGGTTAGGTTAGGTTAGGTTAGGTTAGGTTAGGTTAGGTTAGGTTAGGTTAGGTTAGGTTAGGTTAGGTTAGGTTAGGTTAGGTTAGGTTAGGTTAGGTTAGGTTAGGTTAGGTTAGGTTAGGTTAGGTTAGGTTAGGTTAGGTTAGGTTAGGTTAGGTTAGGTTAGGTTAGGTTAGGTTAGGTTAGGTTAGGTTAGGTTAGGTTAGGTTAGGTTAGGTTAGGTTAGGTTAGGTTAGGTTAGGTTAGGTTAGGTTAGGTTAGGTTAGGTTAGGTTAGGTTAGGTTAGGTTAGGTTAGGTTAGGTTAGGTTAGGTTAGGTTAGGTTAGGTTAGGTTAGGTTAGGTTAGGTTAGGTTAGGTTAGGTTAGGTTAGGTTAGGTTAGGTTAGGTTAGGTTAGGTTAGGTTAGGTTAGGTTAGGTTAGGTTAGGTTAGGTTAGGTTAGGTTAGGTTAGGTTAGGTTAGGTTAGGTTAGGTTAGGTTAGGTTAGGTTAGGTTAGGTTAGGTTAGGTTAGGTTAGGTTAGGTTAGGTTAGGTTAGGTTAGGTTAGGTTAGGTTAGGTTAGGTTAGGTTAGGTTAGGTTAGGTTAGGTTAGGTTAGGTTAGGTTAGGTTAGGTTAGGTTAGGTTAGGTTAGGTTAGGTTAGGTTAGGTTAGGTTAGGTTAGGTTAGGTTAGGTTAGGTTAGGTTAGGTTAGGTTAGGTTAGGTTAGGTTAGGTTAGGTTAGGTTAGGTTAGGTTAGGTTAGGTTAGGTTAGGTTAGGTTAGGTTAGGTTAGGTTAGGTTAGGTTAGGTTAGGTTAGGTTAGGTTAGGTTAGGTTAGGTTAGGTTAGGTTAGGTTAGGTTAGGTTAGGTTAGGTTAGGTTAGGTTAGGTTAGGTTAGGTTAGGTTAGGTTAGGTTAGGTTAGGTTAGGTTAGGTTAGGTTAGGTTAGGTTAGGTTAGGTTAGGTTAGGTTAGGTTAGGTTAGGTTAGGTTAGGTTAGGTTAGGTTAGGTTAGGTTAGGTTAGGTTAGGTTAGGTTAGGTTAGGTTAGGTTAGGTTAGGTTAGGTTAGGTTAGGTTAGGTTAGGTTAGGTTAGGTTAGGTTAGGTTAGGTTAGGTTAGGTTAGGTTAGGTTAGGTTAGGTTAGGTTAGGTTAGGTTAGGTTAGGTTAGGTTAGGTTAGGTTAGGTTAGGTTAGGTTAGGTTAGGTTAGGTTAGGTTAGGTTAGGTTAGGTTAGGTTAGGTTAGGTTAGGTTAGGTTAGGTTAGGTTAGGTTAGGTTAGGTTAGGTTAGGTTAGGTTAGGTTAGGTTAGGTTAGGTTAGGTTAGGTTAGGTTAGGTTAGGTTAGGTTAGGTTAGGTTAGGTTAGGTTAGGTTAGGTTAGGTTAGGTTAGGTTAGGTTAGGTTAGGTTAGGTTAGGTTAGGTTAGGTTAGGTTAGGTTAGGTTAGGTTAGGTTAGGTTAGGTTAGGTTAGGTTAGGTTAGGTTAGGTTAGGTTAGGTTAGGTTAGGTTAGGTTAGGTTAGGTTACGGTTAGGTTAGGTTAGGTTAGGTTAGGTTAGGTTAGGTTAGGTTAGGTTAGGTTAGGTTAGGTTAGGTTAGGTTAGGTTAGGTTAGGTTAGGTTAGGTTAGGTTAGGTTAGGTTAGGTTAGGTTAGGTTAGGTTAGGTTAGGTTAGGTTAGGTTAGGTTAGGTTAGGTTAGGTTAGGTTAGGTTAGGTTAGGTTAGGTTAGGTTAGGTTAGGTTAGGTTAGGTTAGGTTAGGTTAGGTTAGGTTAGGTTAGGTTAGGTTAGGTTAGGTTAGGTTAGGTTAGGTTAGGTTAGGTTAGGTTAGGTTAGGTTAGGTTAGGTTAGGTTAGGTTAGGTTAGGTTAGGTTAGGTTAGGTTAGGTTAGGTTAGGTTAGGTTAGGTTAGGTTAGGTTAGGTTAGGTTAGGTTAGGTTAGGTTAGGTTAGGTTAGGTTAGGTTAGGTTAGGTTAGGTTAGGTTAGGTTAGGTTAGGTTAGGTTAGGTTAGGTTAGGTTAGGTTAGGTTAGGTTAGGTTAGGTTAGGTTAGGTTAGGTTAGGTTAGGTTAGGTTAGGTTAGGTTAGGTTAGGTTAGGT